>JBAJHW010000004.1:243697586-243857586 GCA_037013535.1 Intellagama lesueurii | reverse complement strand
GAAGGTGGAAGGTTCTGCAAAAAGGGCATCTTGCTAATCAAAGAGGAAATAATGTGAAGAGAAGTCAACTTTTGCCTCCTTTGCTCATGCTTGTCTTTCTTCTGACATTCTGACACACAGGAATCCACAAGCTAACAAGCCCATGTACAGCGCGTAATTGGTACAATAAATGGCTAAGTCCACCACCTGCAAAGTGAAACAAACAACTAGCCAGTAGGGATGGGGGACCCTGCTGAATGCGCTGTTTCAAGGCCAGCAGTTTCCCCAGAGGAGGAGCCCTTGCTGGCAGCCAGCACATGCAGCCCCACAGACCTCTGGAACCTCTCCAGGCGGCAACAGCCACAATGCCACCAGTCCGACTGCAAGGCAAAGCGCTCAGCAGCAAAATAGTAAACCAGAGGATCCAGGCAAGCATTGAGGCTGGTGAGTGCCATGGTGACACGCCGAGCCACGTAGGTGGCCCGGATAAGTGGGCATCCACCCAGGACCCCCACACGGCCAAGTGTGTGGACAAGCTGCACCAAGTGATAGGGTGCAAAACAGACCAGGAAGACTCCCAGAACCACCAGAACTGTCCGTAGGGCCTTGCGCCTCACAGCACGTGATCCTGGTTGAATTCCAGGGGAGGCCAACAGCCGCCATGCGATCAGGGGATAGCAGATGCCAATGAGGACCAGAGGCAGTAAGAAACCTATGACAGCAGCAAAAATGCTGACCCCTGAGATGCGCCCCTTCCAGGAGCTGGAGGAGAAGTTCTCAAGGCAGGCTGTCCGGCCATCAGCAAAAGAACTAGTCAGGGGCCCACGTAATGCCAGGTACAGAATGGCTGCCACCAGCACTGCCCACACCCCCAAGGCAATGCTCCACCGATAGCGGAACTCTCGGAACTGCAGATGCCAGAGAGGGTGTACTACAGCGACATAGCGCTCCAAACATATACAGGCCAGGAAGAGTGAACTGCCATAGAGGTTGGCAAAGAACAGGCAGCCTGTGATTTTGCAGAGAACTTCTCCAAAAAGCCAGTCATTATGCAGGGCGTGGTAAGCGATGCGGAACGGCAAGGTCAACACAAACAGGAAGTCGATGGTGGCAAGGTTCACCAGGAACACGTTGGCTGGGGATGTGGCTGACTTAGTCCGAAGGAAGTAGCTCAACACAAAGAGATTCCCAGCCAGACCCAAGACAAAGACGAGGCTGTAGACCACAGGGAAGAGGAGATACTGGAAGTCTGCAGTCTCGGAGCAGTTGGAGGTGATACTGCTACTATTCCATAGGGTGACACCAGGAGGTAGCATAGAAAGGTTCCACGATGGTTCCTGAAAATGAGAGAAACATACACTCAGGCCAGTTTATGGTGCTGAATCCTGCTCTTGATTATGTTGTTCCTGTCTCTTCCTCACAAACTACCCCAATCCTGCTTCTCTCACCCTGTAGCCATTCTGTTACATTGCAACTGCACATTTCTCCATAGAGTCATTCACTAGTAGAACAGCCTACTTTGGAAGGGGGTAGACTTTCTTTTATTGAAGCATTGTAAACACAGACTGGACAGCCCTCTGTCAGGGAGGGGGCCAGACTAGATTACTTTGGGGACACCTTTCAAATATACTATTCTATAATTCCATGATAGTCAAATGAAAAGTGTTTGAGGCATGATATCTGTAAAGCATAATGTCCTGGCAAAATAATCAGCATCAGATTTGCACAGAGATGGGACAGACAGAGCACAATGACATCTATGACTACTTCCTCCCTTTTTTTGGGATTGGAAGCTTGAGAGAGTTTTGATGTGACTGGGTTTCCATGCTCCTGGCTATGAGGCCAATTTGTTCACATTTTTCCCAGCACATCCAGAGACTTCCATGGCTGGCAGAGCAGCCGAGCATGTATGATGGCTGTGTGTGCTCAGAACATTCCCTGAGCTGGGCAGAACTATGCACTAATCAGCAGAGGCCCGGATAGTCATAGTATCTGTGGGGAGAACTCCCTTGCCTCTCAAACGTGATACTAGATGGATATCCTGCACCTGTAAATGACCCAAGATTCAACTGGGAAAGTATCAATAAAAATGCATATAGCCTGTCATCCCTGTTGGAGTGAGAGTTTATATGTGTTCAAACCATTGACTCAAGTGCTTCTCCACTCACTTTTGAGAAGAGACTTAAGGAGCCAGGAAGCACTATGGGCTGAATTGAGAGTCTGCAGTTTCCTCTGTTTTCTGATGTTGTATGAACAGCAGACACAGCAAACATGAAGAGACAGCATTAAAAGGTGAGAACAAACAAACAAACAAATAAATTTTAAAAAAAGTATACGAGTTAAAATAATTTTTTGAGTTTACTGAATTTTTTTCCTATGCAGTACCTTTCCACATCACACACACACACGCACACACAGAGTAACTTCTTGACAGCCCAACAAGCCCAGGATCAGCTAATCTGCCCTCATGGCTTCCATATCTTCTGAGCTTGTACTGAGCTAGTTAGTCACCTGCATGTCCATCATAACGCTGCTGCTGAACCTCAACCACTCACTACTACTATTTTGTTGCTAATTGTGAACCTGAATCTGGTAGAGATGGTCTTCTTTGAAAACAGACAAACTATTTGGTTTGAAAGTTCTGCTACAACACCACATTTACTCAGGGTTGTAAGTGTTGGCGCAGTAGTGATCAAACTTTGAAGAACAGCAGACAGATGTTTAAAGGCTGTCCCCTGTTCTAGCTCTGCTGCCACCTGTTCGAACCTAGGTAACCAGCCTAGCCTCCCTCCCTCTCTGTCCCTGGTGCTGATAAATGCCAGGTCTGCCCATAATAAAATCCAACTCATCCAGGACTTGATCCTGGAGGAACGGGCAGACCTGGCCTCTATAACTGAGATGTGGGTGGGTGCTGACGGCGGAGCTACTCTTTCCCTCATATGCCCACCTGGGTATGCCATCCAACACCAGGGCAGACCAGGTGGGCGGGGGTGGAGTTGCCATTGTTTATAAGGACATATTTGAGGCTGTTAGGCTCTCTGTGGTGGCAAGCCCGGGTCTAGAGGCAATCCACATGTCATTTGAGGCCAGGGGTGGCTTTGGGATTGTCCTACAATACCGCGCTCCCCGCTCTCCACCACCGAGCCCAATCAGTCCCCTGGTTTAACCAGCAGCTGAGGGCCATGAACTGTAATCAGAGAAGGCTAGAGAGAATTTGGAGAAGGGCCCCAACGGAAATTAATCTAAAAGCCACCAGGATCGCGTCTAAAGTTAAAGGTTGCTAGAAGAGCATTCTTCGCTGACCGGATAAGCAAAGCTTACAACCAGCAGGTGGAACTTTCCCGTATAGTACGCGATCTACCCGGAGTCGGCCACAATGATAGGCCTCCCTCTAGTATTTGCTGTGACCAATTTGCAGCATTTTAAAAATCTAAAGTGGAGACCATCCGCTGGGACCTTGATCCATTTTTACAGACAGTAGATCGAGCTTAGATGTCCAGTGCATCGTCTTGTCTGGCGAGGTTAACTTGCTTTCAACCTGTGATGTTCAATGAGGTGGACAGGGTGCTTGCTCACTGTCGTGCCACCACCTCCTCTTTAGACCCTTGTCCGGCTTGGCTCATCAAAGCAGCCAAGCCGGTAACAACAGAATGGGTCACTGCAATAATTAATGGGTCTCTCCAGGAGGGCATGGTTCTCCCTGCCCTCAAGGAGACACTCATTAGGCCCATTCGAAAGAACCCTAATTTGGCAGCGGACAAAATTGGGAATTATAGGTCTGTCGCCAATGTTTCTTTCTTGAGTAAAATGGTCAAGAGGGTGGTGGCCGATCAGCTTCAGGCACTCCTGGAGGAAACTGATGCCCTTGATCCATTCCAGTCAGACTTCAGGCTGCGGCATGGTATGGAAACAGCATTGGTCACCCTGCAGGATGACCTCCTGAGGGAGGCTGACAGGGGCACTATGTCCTTGTTGATCCTTCTCGATATCTCAGTGGCCTTTGATACCATCAACCATCCTTTTTGCCATCCTTTTCATCATCCTTTTTACCACCTTCATTGCCATCTGTTTTAATTTATCCTGCTGGTTATTATATTTGTTGAATGTATGTATTATTATTTTTATAGTGTTTTGATATTGTGCTGTTTATATTGTTGTTAGCCACCCAGAGTGGCCTGGTTGCCAGATGGTTCAGGGTATAAATCCAATCAATCAATCAATCAATCAATCAATCAATCAATCAATCAATCAATCAATCAATACTTAATTGGCTTTTTTCCTGTCAGCTTTCTTCACTGTCGAGCTTTCAAATATATACATAGTAGCAATAATAATGACCATTTGCCATCAAGTCAATTCTGTCTTACGATGACCCCTTCAGGATTTTCCAGGTTGAGAATACTCAGACGTGGTTTCCCATTCCCTTCTTCTGGGGAAGCCGTGGAACTGTGCAGCTCGCCCAAGGTCTTGCAGACTGGCTGTACTTGCAGGAGGTACAGTGGGAAAGTGAACTCACAACCTCTGGTTCCACAGTCAGAGACTTAATTCACTGAGCTATCTACCCAGTTCACACATAGTAATAGGAGTTACTATAACATGGGTGATCTTGATCTCCAGTGAGAATTCATCATTGCTGTCTTTGAACAAATCTGTCAACTTTTCTTCTCTTCTGTAAAGTTATTCAGTATACTGTTTCTATCCTCTCTTTATTTTATTCTAAACAAATATATCCCCTGTTGATATTTCAGCATCTCTTGCTGGTTGGATAGCTTAGTTGTTATAAGTGACAGACTGTGACAGTGTGTGTGTGGGTTCCAGAAAGACCAGCACCCCAGACCTGAGAAGAAGATGGAGAAATCGCAAGGGAAGATGGGATAGTGTGCCTAAAACAGAGCTTCAAAAGAAGATGCAAGTTGCAGACAGAGACAGTTTCGTTATTAATAAGAGACAACTATGTGGACAAAGGTTTGGATTTTTGCAGTTGTTGTGCTCAGACAAGAGGGAAGTGAACTGGAGCAAGAAGTCCAAATATAACTAAAACTGGAGAAAGCAAGCTTAAGAAAGAGGAAGCAGGCTAGCTGAAGCCAAGTCTGTGGCAGATGGAACAAACTGTACATGTGAAAGGAAGCGTTCCTGCATGACAACAATTTGTATCTGCCCATGAAGCCAGGGTCTGCCCCCGTGTGCTTGTGCCAGCCCAGGTTTAGCCCATTAACACAGCCCACAAGGAAAAGACCTATAAGAAGGATGACCCAGGAAGAGACAGGTGGGCTTCGACAGCGCTGTAACAATTGCTCCATCCCCCTCTCTGAGGACTGATCCCCCATCAGAGGAGGGCCTTCTGGATGAGTGAGTATCTTGTGTGAATATGAAGTATGAAAGAGAGGCCTCTTGGTACCTTTTGTCTTATATCCTATGTCTTATGTCTCATCAATAAATGTTACATGAATAGTGCTTAACCCAAAATTATTGGTGTATGGTCTTCTTGTCAGTAGTCTGGCTGGGCTCTCTCCCTCCCTCCTCTCATGGTCCCTCTCCCCAGGATATAAAGAACAGTAACCCATTTGGGGTAACATAGTGAGTGAGTACACAGCTACAGATCATATGCTTGTTGTTCTCCTCCTATACTTCTTTGTAATGATTATTGTAATAGTTGTCTTTTAGTGTAAGGTAAAGGTAAAGGTTCCCCTTGACAATTTGTCCAGTCGTGTTCGACTCTAGGGGGCGGTGCTCATCCCCGTTTCCAAGCCATAGAGCCAGCGTTTGTCCGAAGACAATCTTCCGTGGTCACATGGCCAGTGCGACTTAGACACGGAACGCTGTTACCTTCCCACCGAGGTGGTCCCTATTTATCTACTCGCATTTGCATGTTTTCGAACCGCTAGGTTGGCGGGAGCTGGGACAAGCGACGGGCGCTCACTCCGTCACGTGGATTCGATCTTACAGCTGCAGATCTATAGACCTTACAGCACAGAGGCTTCTGCGGTTTAACCCGCGGCGCCACCATGTACCATATTTTAAAATACGGTTTTAGCTGTAGCTTGTTTTATTTTGCAAATTATGTGAGTCATTTAATTATTTACATACTCAATATTGCTCTGAGGATTTGATGTATTCTTCAGTAAATTGTTATCTATTTGGGAGGGATTTTTCTCTAAAATTAAGGCTGGATTCACACTTAGCCTCATGTTGCCGCCTCATGGCACATTATGCTATCAGGATTACTAGTCATAATAACTATATGCAAATGAAATGTACTTCCCAGTAGCAACTATGCATGGAAAAGAAGTTTTCATCTGTCCTGTGGTGCTCACCCCCTCCTTGTGGACTTCTACAAGCAACTTTTGCCACTTGAATAGCTGGATGCCAGACTTTCTGGGCCCTTTGTATGATGCAGTGTACCTTTCTTGAGATCTTTGTAAGTGCTTACCATTTATTATGAATGAAAGCCATATCATAGCGAAGAAATTTTTAGCACCCATTTGATTACTTTCTTCAGTCTCCGATTTCCTATCGGCTCATCTGGTGGTATAGTGGTTGCAGAGTTGGGCTAATGCTCAGGAGACCTAGGCTGAAGTCCTAAGAGTGAAGTGAAATGCACCAGCTGACATAACTTGGAGCATTGTTGTCAGGATAAAATTGGGAGGGGGACAGCCATAGATGCTGACTAGAGATGGGCATGAATTTAAAAATGAATCACCAAATTCATTTAAAAATCACTAATTCATTGATTTGTATTTGTACGAATCAATGCCCCCCTACAAATACAAATCAATGACTTTTTAGTGATTTTTGATTCATTGATTTGTTTGGCTATAAAAAAGGCCCAAAAGGCACCTAGAGACACCAAAATTGAAGATAAGCTTCCTCTGACTCTCCTCTACAAGTCCTGCAAGTTTGGTGAACACTGAGTTTCAGACATCTGAGTTATACACCTACAAAGAGTGCCCCCCAGGAATGTTCCCCCCAGACACCTAAAGACACCAAAATCACAGAGAAACTTCCCATGCCTCTCTGCTACAATCTCTCCAAGTTTGGTGAAGATTGGGTTTCCCAAAGCCAGCTGCTAAAGGGCACTTTCCTGGGGGGGGGGTGTCCTCCTTGTGCATGTGTAACTCAGACATCTGAAACACAAACTTCACCAAACGTGCAGGGCTTGTAGAGAAGAACCAGAGTTCTCTGTGAATTTGGTGTCTCTAGGTGCTTGGGGGGCATTTTATAGGGTTTTAAAGTAAAAAATGAATTGATGAAATGATTCATTGATTTGTTGAAAAAATCATAAATTTGATGAATCACGAATCACAATGAATCACCATTTTTCTGATTCATGCCCATCTCTAGTGCTGACTAGAGCTCTTTGGGGGAAAGGCAGGATATAAATGTGGCAAATACATAATAAGCTGCCACATAGAACAGCAAAATGTAACTGTTCATTTTAATTCAAAATGTTGTTCACTTGCCAAAGGAAAGATGGTCCATCAGTTATGCTGGTGATCCAGCAGAGGGCATGCTTTAGCTCTGAAGAACATGCCTGGGCTGCACCCTGCATTTCTCATCAGCTATATCCCCACATCTGAGGTTCAACACAACCATCGGTGTCTGTATCCTTGACACTTTCTTCCCTCACAACCTCACTGCTGACATTTAGCTCCTTCTCCAGACACACACTCTCTCTCTCTGCATGATCCCATTCAACCTCTGTATAAAAGTATCTGAGAAAAAAACACACACACCATATTCCAAGCTAGTCTGTTCCACTGACAAACAGCTCTCATCCTCAGAAATTTCTTCCTAAGATTTAATAATAATAATAACTCAAAACAACCACCCCCACCCCCAAGAAACTCTTCCTATCTTGTCATTTTGAGCATTTACTTCAGATCCTGCTAGCTGGAGCTACAGGAAACAACCTTGCTACAACTTTCACATCACAGCCTTTGACTATCTTTTTGTTGTTGTTTAGTCGTTTAGTCGTGTCCGACTCTTCGTGACCCCATGGACCAGAGCACGCCAGGCCCTCCTGTCTTCCACTGCCTCCCGAAGTTGGGTCAAATTCATGTTGGTTGCTTCGATGACACTGTCCAACCATCTCGTCCTCTGTCGTCCCCTTCTCCTCTTGCCTTCACACTTTCCCAACATCAGGGTCTTTTCCAGGGACTCTTCTCTTCTCATGAGATGGCCAAAGTATTGGAGCCTCAGCTTCAGGATCTGTCCTTCCAGTGAACACTCAGGGTTGATTTCCTTTAGAATGGATAGGTTTGTTCTCCTTGCAGTCCAGGGGACTCTCAAGAGTCTCCTCCAGCACCACAATTCAAAAGCATCAATTTTTCGGCGGTCAGCCTCATATTCCCTTCCTCATGCTAAACATATTCAATGCCCTGAGCTGTTTCTTATATGATTTGGTTTGCAGACATTCTATCATCTTGATCCCTCCTCTGGACATGTAATTCCAGTACCCTACTCAATTTATGCTGTATGGCTGCTTGCATGAGCAGGCAGGTAGGACTGCTCTGTGTCACGAAAGCAGCTTCTGCATTTGCAGTTATGTGGCCAGTAAGCTGAAGAGGATTCTGCCACATGACTATCTGGTAATTCTAACTGCTAATTTTGCTTTATATATAACAATATGCCTTCCTAAGCTGGTCCTAGCCCCAACCCTAACCCTAAACTGATCTCTGTTGGTTAAAATAACAATACTCATGAGGTGAAGGAAGGAAGTACTGGGGACAAGAGTGTCAGCAATGCATCAGAAACTTGAGTGGTGGGACACGGACCTGTTAAAGAACTGGAGAGGTCAGCTCTGAAACATGGGGAGACCCAGTTGTTCCAAATGTGGGTACACCAATGTGCAGCACAAGGGAAACAAGCAAGAAGAGCTTGTCATTGTTTGATCTCATGATTAACTCATGACTCTGGCAGAGCACCTCCTCCCACCCAGTTCTGCCAGAGTCACTCATTCCAGCCAGGCCGGGCGGCTGAGGGGCCTAACGCCGAGGGAGGTCCGGAAGGCCCCTTGCCTCTGGAACAACTTGCCCCTGGAGATCTGCCTGGCTCCCTCTCTGGGTGTCTTCAGGAGTAAAGTTAAGACCTGGTTATTTGGGCAGGCTTTCCCTCCTGCCGTATCTTAAATTCTACATTTTTGCCATCTTGGATTTATAGTATATGTTTATTGGTCTTATCTGTTTTTTAAATTTGTAATGCCACCCAGAGTAGACCTTTGGTCTAGATGGGCGGGTTAGAAGTCTAATAGAATAAATAAATAAATAAATAAATAAATAAAATTAATATCTTTGTGGGTTGTGGCAGATAGTTGTGTTTTTTTAATTGCTGTTAGTCACCCAGAGTAGTGCCTGGTCACTAAATGGGCAGGGCAGAAATGTAATTAGTGAATTAATTAATTAATTTTAAAAAGGAGGTGGAGGAAGAGGAACTGGGCTACTAACAACTGATCAGCTTGACACTGATGTTAGGAAAAGCACTAGGACATACCATTGAGCAGTTGGCTTGTTATGTGAATTCTAAGACCCAGCATGGATTTCTCAAAAACAATTTTTCATGCCAGTCTAATTTTATATCTTTTTTGGGGGGTAGCATCACCAGCTTGGGCGATGAGGTGAGTTGCTGTAGATACAGTGCATCTGCACTCCAGCAACATTGTCATGTGTGTCCAGCACCAGATGGCAGATTACCTGTCTGTCTCTGTAGAGCCAATTTCAAGGCACCACCTTGAATGAATGTTTTCAGCATTCCCCAAATGACTGGAAATTGAGGAATGCTGAGAACATGGACAACATTTCTGACAATCTCACTCTTGATATCCTGGTGGCCATATTAGTCAAATGTGGACTAGACCATGCTACTATTTGTTGTAGGTTTTTGTAGTTGTTTCACAAACTATAATGAAGAGTGCTTGCTGGTATTTCCTCCTCATCCTGGAGGGGAGTGGTAAATGGGGGGTGGCGGAGAACCTTGGGGTTTTATCTCTCTTAGGTCTTCTGTTATTCACTATGTTTAGAAATCATTATGAGAAGGGCGTGGGCATGATGCTCACCAAATTTGCAAATGACACCAAACATTGAGGATTAGGTAATGCTACATAAAGCAGGATCAGAATTCAAGAGGACAATTCAACAAGGGGAAATGTAAAGTCCTGCTCTTGAATGGAGATGGATTATATGCACAAGTATATGAAGGGAGACAGCTGGCTTGGCCATAGTCCTCATGAAAAGGATCTAGGTGCCTTAGCAGACCACAAGCTAAACATAAATCAACAGCATGACGTGGCAGAAAAAGAAAAAAAACACACACCACTACCGTAATGCAATACTATGCTGCATGAATTTGTTGTTTAGTCGTTTAGTCGTGTCCGACGCTTCGTGACCCCATGGACCAGAGCACGCCAGGCCCTCCTGTCTTCCACTGCCTCCCGAAGTTGGGTCAAATTCATGTTGGTTGCTTCGATGACACTGTCCAACCATCTCGTCCTCTGTCGTCCCCTTCTCCTCTTGCCTTCACACTTTCCCAACATCAGGGTCTTTTCCAGGGAGTCTTCTCTTCTCATGAGATGGCCAAAGTATTGGAGCCTCAGCTTCAGGATCTGTCCTTCCAGTGAGCACTCAGGGTTGATTTCCTTCAAAATGGATAGGTTTGTTCTCTTTGCAGTCCAGGGGACTCTCAAGAGTCTCCTCCAGCACCACAATTCAAAAGCATCAATTCTTCGGCAGTCAGCCTTCTTTATGGTCCAGCTCTCACTTCCATATATCGCTACTGGAAAAACCATAGCTTTGACTATGTGGACCTTTGTCGGCAAGGTGATGTCTCTGCTTTTTAAGATGCTGTCTAGGTTTGTCATCGCTTTCCTCCCAAGAAGCAGGCGTCTTTTCATTTCATGGCTGCTGTCACCATCTGTAGTGATCATGGAGCCCAAGAAAGTAAAATCTGTCACTGCCTCCATATCTTCCCCTTCTATTTGCCAGGAGGTGATGGGCCCAGTGGCCATGATCTTAGTTTTTTTGATGTTGAGCTTCAGACCATTTTTTGCGCTCTCCTCTTTCACCCTCATTAAGAGGTTCTTTAATTCCTCCTCACTTTCTGCCATCACAGTGGTATCGTCTGCATATCTGAGGTTGTTGATATTTCTTCCGGCAATCTTAATTCCGGTTTGGGATTCATCCAGTCCTGCCTTTCGCATGATGTATTCTGCATATACAGTGGAACCTCTACTTACGAACATAATCCGTATTGGAATGGTGTTCGTTAGTTGAAACGTTCGTAAGTAGAAGCAAAATTTCCCATAGGAATGCATTGAAAACCGATTAATCCGTTCCGGCTGTTTTTTGTTCTTATGTAGAGGCGCGTTCGTACGTTGAAGCATTAGTTCCCATAGGAACTAATGCAAAGCCGGTTAATCCGTACTCTACCACTAGGGGGAGAATTTTTTTTTTAACCTAAGATGACCTAAGGTCAAAAAAGGGGCAGGAAAGTTTTTTTCCCGTTCGTAAGTTGGAGCTCCGTTCGCAAGTAGAAGCAAAATTTAGCGAATGGAGCTGTTCGTAAGTTGGATTGTTCGTAGGTAGGGACGTTCGTAAGTAGAGGTTCCACTGTAAGTTAAATAAGCAGGGAGACAATATACAGCCTTGTCGTACTCCTTTCCCAATTTTGAACCAATCAGTTGTTCCATATCTAGTTCTAACTGTTGCTTCCTGTCCCATATATAGATTTCTCAGGAGATAGATAAGGTGGTCAGGCACTCCCATTTCTTTAAGGACTTGCCATAGTTTGTTGTGGTCCACACAGTCAAAGGCTTTTGCGTAGTCAATGAAGCAGAAGTAGATGTTTTTCTGGAACTCTCTGGCTTTCTCCATAATCCAGCGCATGTTAGCGATTTGGTCTCTAGTTCCTCTGCCCCTTCGAAATCCAGCTTGTACTTCTGGGAGTTCTCGGTCCACATGCTGCTGAAGCCTACCTTGTAGGATTTTGAGCATAACCTTGCTGCATGAATAGCAGTGTCCATATCCAGGCAAATGATTACTACACTGCTATACTTTGGCCTCACCTCTCAGAATATTCTGTCACATAGAGACAAAGAGGGATGGCTTGTAGAGAAAGGGCCTTTTCGGCAGCTGCCCCCAGACTATGGAATGCCCCCCCGACTGAGATTCGTCTGGCGCCGACGCTGATGACATTTCGGCGCCAGGTCAAAACCTTCCTGTTCCAGAAGGCTTTTAATTGAAATAATATCAACTGTGGGTCCTGATGGCAATTTTTAGAGTATCTATTTTAATTGTATTTTAATTGTTTTATCTTCTTATTGTATTTTTATTGTATTTTAATTGTTGTAAGCCGCCCAGAGACCTTTGGGTAGAGTGGGCGGCATATAAGTTAAATAAATAAATAAATAAATAAAATAAAGAGAACTACAACAACCAGTGCAAAGAAACAGAGAAAAACAAAAAGAGGAAAACAAGAGATCTCTTCCAGAAGATCCAAGAAATCAAAGGGTTAGGGTTAGGGAGTTGTTTCAAAATCTTTGCTTACCAATTTAAAAGGAATGCCAATAGCAGCTAATTTGTTTCCCGAAATCAGTGATTTGCAAACATGTCCTCTCACTTGTAAATTTTAAGGACTTAAATCACAGAATCATAGAATAATGAAGTTGAAAGAGGCCTATAAGGCCATCAAATCCAACCCCCTGCTGAAGGTAGGGAAGCAAATCAAAGCTGATCTGACAGGTGGTTGTCTAATTTTCTCTTGTATGTCTCCATAGCTGGATCACTCACCACCTCCTGACATAATTGGTTCCATTACTGTCTTGCTCTAACAGTTAGGAAGTTCAAAAGAAAACTAGTTTTCTGTAACTTAAGTCCATTGTTACATGTCCTGCACTCAGGGATGATTGAGAACAGATCCTGCCCCTCCCCTGTATGACAATCTTTCAAGTACGTACAGTATTTGAAAAGTGCTATCCTATCTCCCCTCTGTCTTCTTTTCTCAAGGTTTTCCCTTCGTGATTGGCTGTCTGAGAGGGGGTTTTAAATTGACTTTGGTGCCCTGTTGCTTTGAATGTATTTTCAGTGTTGATTATGTTTACCATTTTTAATGTGGTATTATTTAAAAATTCTTTGAAAATATTTTTATACAGTACTTGCTGTTTTTAGAAGAGGTAATCATGTCTGTGCTAGCATATCAGGTCAAAGGCAACAGAAAAATTTTAAAAAATTGATCTGAGGAAGGGAACTTGTCCACAAAAGCTCATATTAAATTACAACAGTTAGTCTTTAACGTGCCACTGTATTTTTATCTTTGTTTGCTTTTTTTTTTTTTTTTTGGCCTGATATACTGGTTTTAGCTGTTTAAATATTGTCTTTTAATGATGTAAACCTCTTGAGTCATTTTTAAGGAGAAAGGCAGGGTAAAAATATTAGAAACAAACAAACAAACATGCCCATTTATTTCAGTCTTTCCTCATAGGGGTTGGTTTCCAGTCCCCTGATCATCCTTATTGCCCTCCTCTGAACTTGTTCCAGTTTGTTGGCAGCCTTCTTAAAGTGCAGTGTCCAGAGGTGGGCACAGTACTCAAGGCAAGGCCTACTCTATGCTTAAAAGAAGGGGACTAGTACCTTACAGGATTTGGAGACTATGCTTCTGCTAATGCAGCCTAAAATAGAATTGGCCTTTTTTTGCATCCACGTTGGACTGTAGGCTCGTATCAAGCTTGTAATCTACAACAAGTCCAAGATCCTTCTTGCTCATAGTATTGCTGAGCCAGGTATCCCCCATCTTGTATTTGTTTGTTTGTTGTCTAAGGTGTAGAACTTTGCACTTACACCTGTTATATTTCATGCTGTTGTTTTCACGTTTTTTTTATTCCTATTTTTTTTGTTTAACCCTTTGATCTGCTCCTAAGCCTCAGTAATGTTAAAAAAATAACAACAGCAACAGCAAACAAACAACATACAGTAGTACCTTAAAGGCTAACAGATTGATTTCATTGCAAACTTTATGGATTGCAGCCCACTTCCACAAGCACAGAGTGAAATATTGAACTACAAGTTCATTTGTGCTGTACGCTATGGGAATGCAGACCCTGTGAAGATGGCTTTAAAGACAGAAAATGAAATCTCAAATGACAATAGTGTTATTAACATGAGTAATGAATTGATGCCGAGAGAGGCCCAGAAAGAAAGAACAAGAAACCGGGCCTTCTCAGCAGTGGTCCCTCGGCTATGGAACAGCCTCCCAACTGAAATTCGTCTGGCACCCTCGCTGGGCGTTTTTAAAACTCATTTGAAAACTTGGTTTTTCAGGCAGGCCTTCCCTCCAGTCAATAACTGATCTTTACTCTTATCATCTTGGTACTGATTTAATTTAATATAAGTGTTAAAATTATGATGTTTTAAATCTTTTATGTATTATGATGTTTTTATTATGTATGTAAGCCGCCCCGAGTAGACTTTGTCCAGGGGGGCGGGGTAAAAATCTAATAAAGATAAAGATAAAGATAAAGATGCTTTTCAACTGTGGTGCTGGAGGCGACTCTTGAGAGTCCCCTGAACTGCAAAGAGAACAAACCTATCCATTCTAAAGGAAATCAACCCTGAGTGTTCACTGGAAGGACAGATCCTGAAGCTGAGGCTCCAATACTTTGGCCATCTCACGAGAAGAGAAGACTCCCTGGAAAAGACCCTGATGTTGGGAAAGTGTGAAGGCAAGAGAAGGGGACGACAGAGGACGAGATGGTTGGACAGTGTCATCGAAGCTACCAACATGAATTTGACCAAACTCCAGGAGGCAGTGGAAGACAGGAGGGCCTGGCGTGCTCTGGTCCATGGGGTCACAAAGAGTCGGACATGACTTAACAACTAAACAACAATGACAACAAATGAATTCTGAGTGTATTGATTTACCTCCACTTCCTGGCTACTGCAAAAGTGATGACCTGTCTATCAGAGTCAGCATTGCTGGTCTAAGATGTCGAAGCATGGAAGCAGCTTGTTGGGTCACTCTCTTCCCCCCCCCCCCTTGAATCACCTTCTAGTTCTGGACTATAGTCAATAACTTTACCCATGCACAAGATGGTAAAACAAAAAAACCACAAAAAACCACCCTGCTTATTAAGCAGCAATTAATCCAGAGGGAAAAATCAACAAGCTGCTTCAGTCTTCAATATCTTTATAGTCCAAAGACCAGCTGATATCTGCCTGACAGGAAATTACTCTAGCGATTGTCAGGAAGTTTATGTAATTTACATCTTCAGAGCTCATTACTCATTTTAACAATGTGATTGCGGCTTTGAAATGCCATTTGCTGTACCTGTAGCAATCTTCAGTAGGCCCCCTCTTCCAGAACATAAACTGCATTTGAAGCCATGACTACAACTTGTCCCTTAAAACGTCCACCGTGCCAGAGGACTGGAGGATAGCACATGTCACACCAATCTTTAAAAAGAGAAGGAGGGGGGACCCGAGAAACTAAAGGCCGGTTAGCCTAATGTCTGTTCCAGGGAAGATGGTGGAAAGCCTCATCCAACATAAAATCTTAAAACACATAGAAGAACAAGCCTTGCTGAGGGAAAATCTGTAAGGTTAAGTCTTGCCTCACAAGCCTTTTAGAATTCTTTGAAAAAGTCAACAGGCATGTAGATGTGGGAGAACCAGTGGATATTGTCTATTTGGATTTTCAGAAGGCCTTTGACACGGTCGCTCACCAAAGGCTGCTGAGAAAACTCCACAGTCAGGGGATAAGAGGGCAGGTCCTCTTATGGATTGAGAATTGGTGGAGAACCAAGAAACAGAGAGTAGGTGTCAATGGGCAATTTTCACAAGGAAGAGAGTTGACGAGCGGTGTGGCCCAGGGATCTGTCCTGGGACCAGTGCTTTTCAACCTGTTCATCAATGACCTGGAGACAGGGATAAGCAGTGAGGTGGCCAAGTTTGCAGATGACACACAACTTTTCCAGGTGGTGAAGACCAGAAGGGATTGTGAAGAGCTTCAGAAGAATCTCTCCAAACTGGGAGAATGGGTGGCAAAATGGCAAATGTGTTTCAATATAGGAAAATGTAAAATAATGCACATTGGGGCAAAAATCAAAACTTTACTTATCAGCTAATGGTTTCTGAGCTATCCATGATGGATCAGGAAAGAGATCTTGGTGTGCTGGTGGACAGCTCGATGAAAGAGTCAACCCAGTGTGTGGCGGCAGTGAAGAAGGCCAATTCCATGCTAGGTCTCATTAAAAAGGAGATTGAAAATAAATCAGCCCACATTATACTGCTATTGTACAAAACGCTGGTAAGGCCGCACCTGGAGTATTGCGTACAGTTCTGGTCACCGCACTTCAAAAAAGACATAGTGGAACTGGAAAAGGTGTAGAAGAGAGTGCGTAAAATGATGACTGGGCTGGGGCACCTCCCTGATGAGGAAAGGCTACAGCGTTTGGGGTTCTTAAGTCTAGAGAAAAGGAGCCTGAGGGGGGACATGATTGAGACGTATCCAATTATATAGGGAATGGATAAAGTTTTCCCTCTCATACAATACTAGGAGCAGGGGACATCCACTGCAATTGAGTGTTGGGAGAGTGAGACCAGACAAAAGAAAATATTTCTTTACCCAGCAGGTTGTTAGTCTGTGGAACTCCTTGCCACATGATGTGGTGATGGCATATGGCCTAGAGGCCGTTAAAAGGGGATTGGACAGATTCCTGGAGGAAAAGTCCATCACAGGTGACAAGCCATGATGGGGATATAGAATCTCCAGGCTTAGAAGGGAGATACCTCCAAATGCCAGATGCAGGGGAGGGGTATCAGGAGACAGGTATCTAGTTGTCTTGTGTGCTCCCAGAGACATCTGGTGGGGGCACTGTGAGATACAGGAAGCTGGGCCAGATAGGCTCTTGGCCTGATCAAGCAGGGCTCTTCTTATGTTCTTATGACTATCATTTCACTCTACATGTTTGAGGAAATGGAATGTAACCCAGGAAAGCTCACACTGAAATCAATCATTCCTTAAATGTGCCACATTCATTAAAAGTACTGTGGCACTTTTAAAACATTGTTTTGTTTTGTTTCTGTTATAGGGAACAAACAGTCTCACCTGAAATTTGTGTCGTACGTAACAAATAAACTATTGGTGTGACATTTGTCGTTAAGTCTTTCCACGTTCACTCAAGTGCCAAAATGCCATGAAATGGCTTTTGCTGAGAACTGTGCTCTTCAGAGGAGATACCACTGCCACGTATCTTAGCTGTGCTTAGTTCCAGCTTCACCATGTCCTTGCACCTGGAAGACTGTCCACCACAGAGCGATGTGCTCATGTCCCACATTTACCTGCTCATGGGCTCAACACATCCCTGGGGTGTATGCCAGTGAGTTTACCATTCAATCCTCCCCTTTCTATGCCACCTGCATATAATAATAAGAGTTGAAAGGAATCTTGATGTTCATCTAGTCCAAGCAAGGATTAGTTTGGACTGCCAGGAAGGATCTCCACCCTTCAACCCTATGCAGGCTGGGTGATGTCAGGGTGTGGCAGATCTTAACCCTTTTACTATGTTCCTTGTAGATGGTCCACATTTGCTTATGTACACTAATTCACAGCTCTCTCTCTGAGTGTGTTTGTGTGTGTACAGTTAAGGATAGAAAGCCCAAGAGTCTTTGAACTAGACAATAGGAAAACTGTATGTGAATTAATCTGTTGCCAATGGAGGGAGCGGAATCTTCTTCACAGCTGAAGGAAGAGAGCAGAAAGGGACAGCTCAGAGAAGAACTAGGAAAGGAGCAGAATGGGACAGACTGTAGCCATTTCAGCACTAGTCAGTACAGTCACATTGGGCACCTTTCTCATTGTGATGCTAAAGTTGCTTGTACTGAAGTCATAAAGTTGCTTTAGGAAGCACTTAAGGCAGGTGCTTAATAAGAGTTGTGTGGATCTGGGTGTCTCTAGTTGAAATCCTGTTGTACAAATTATGCTACATTCAACGGATGACATCATCAGCTGAGGTGCTTCCACCCACCCACTCAAAGGTCCTGTGGCTCTCTTGGGATCTTTTATTTAGGGCAAACTATTGGAGACGGTGGGGAGGGGAGGTCTTTCATTTCTTAAAATCACAACTGCTGGGATATGAGTGTATAATAGTATGGGTCAATGAAGTATTTTTTGTGTGAGGTTGTCTGTGGGAGCCAGCATATTTTTGTGAGTTTGAAAGTAAGTGGCTGATGGTTTATATATGTTTAAAATAGAATGAAGGGTGCAGCTCCTCCCTGCCATCATGTCAAGTGCCCTCTTCAAATAACATAATAATTCCTCCCTTTGTTGCATTCCCCTCCATCTCCCTAGTAACCAGACACACTTGCTTCTGCTTTAATAAAAATAATGCTAATCATGCACTGTCAAGTCAATTTGGACTTAGGGCAACCCTTTCCAGGGCTCTCTAGGTGGAGAAGCGGTTTCCCATTCCTTTGATTCTAGCCCATCTCTATTGGCCACTCCTTCTTAAAGTTCACTGCAAAGTCAGAATTAAGATCATTCTGGGTATGAGCACGCTCTGGGAAAGACTTTATGTGCTTCCTCATATAATGGGCAAAAAACCATACAGTATCTTAAATGAAGACTACAAAGATATTATAGTACTACTAGGCAAATCACAAACCCTAGACATTCTCTCTGATTTAACAAAATAAACTTTTGTTGGAAAAATGCTGCTCAGACCAATCAGCCAATAAAGTTTAATCCCTGACTTTAAACAGTAGCAACCAAGAGAGAAAATGTGGGATTCAGTATAATGGCTACTTGAAAGCCAGTAGGAGGCATCTTATAGAAAGAGAGATTTATTTATAAGCTATAGGTGAATAGGGACCAATATGTACAAAGAAGCAGAGAAATATTCAGGAAAAGATCAAACAAATAAAAGGTTAAAAGGTAAAAGATAAATAACAAACCTAAACAATACATACCATGGTATGAGCCTGACTAATGCAGAAATCTAGGCCGGAAGTAACAGACACCAAAAAAGAATAAGAACCATGTGAAGAGTACAAGCGAGAGCAAAGAGCAGCATTCACAGCCCAGCTTTACAGCAAAACTCAGAGCAATCTATATGGAACCATTCAGCCAATCACAGGCCAGAAATTTCTAGCAATTTGGTGTATATGCTGGCTTTCTCATGAATGCATTAATATGATTGTCACTCTTATGTCTGAGAAGTAGACTTGATCTACGAAAGCTCGCCTTGAAATATAGTAATTAGTCTTTAAGGTACCACAATGTTTTTAACTTTTGTTTTTTGTTTTTGTTTCGGTTTTTTGTCTGCTATGCTTGCACAGACTAACATGGCTAGTCCTTCAAAAACCTCTAGTACTTTGGCATCTATGCTGGCTCTCACATGAATTTAACTAAAAGCTAGGACTTTAACCTTAAGTAATGAAAGTAAGGAATCCCACAGGTGTCTTAATTGTTTTTGAGCTCACAAATCATAGTGCTATAGAATTAGAAAGGCCATGTAGTCCAATACCCAGACAAAGCATAAAACCCAATACTAAAGCATCGCTGCAGGTGGCCTTCCAAAAACCACTTAAAACTCTAACAAAGAAAATCCATTGATGTCTGAGGAGTCTGTTCCATTGCTAAACACTTCTTATTGTCAGGAATTTCTTCCCCAATTTAGCCCAGATCTCCTTGCTTATACTCTGAGTCTGCTGGTTCACATTCTATCCACTTCCAGCCCAGAAAATAACCTTGCTCCATGTTCCATGCAATATCCTTTCAAATACTTAGATGACGCTGCTTTATCACCCATCAAGCTTCTCTTCTCCAAGCTAAACATACCCAGATTCCTCCACAGTGCTTCATCAAGCTTCATTTCCAGAATTAAGCTCCTTTACAACCCCTGGCAAATAGAAGGGGAAGATATGGAGGCAGTGACAGATTTTACTTTCCTGGGCTCCATGATCACTGCAGATGGTGACAGCAGCCACGAAATTAAAAGACGCCTGCTTCTTGGGAGGACAGCAATGACAAACCTCAACAGCATCTTAAAAAGCAGAGAGATCGCCTTGCCGACAA
Organism: Intellagama lesueurii; assembly: GCA_037013535.1. Classification (NCBI taxonomy): domain Eukaryota; kingdom Metazoa; phylum Chordata; class Lepidosauria; order Squamata; family Agamidae; genus Intellagama; species Intellagama lesueurii. The sequence goes on along the minus strand of JBAJHW010000004.1, from coordinate 243,837,549 downwards.
AGGTCCGCATAGTCAAAGCTATGGTTTTTCCTGTAGTGATGTATGGAAGTGAGAGCTGGACCATAAAGAAAGCTGACCGCCAAAGAATTGATGCTTTTGAATTGTGGTGCTGGAAGAGGCTCTTGAGAGTCCCCTGGACTGCAAGGAGAACAAACCTATCCATTTTGAAGGAAATCAACCCTGAGTGCTACCTGGAAGGACAGATCCTGAAGCTGAGGCTCCAATACTTTGGCCATCTCATGAGAAGAGAAGACTCCCTGGAAAAGACCCTGATGTTGGGAAAGTGTGAGGGCAAGAGGAGAAGGGGATGACAGAGGACGAGATGGATGGACAGTGTCATCGAAGCGACCAACATGACTTTGACCCAACTCCGGGAGGCAGTGGAAGACAGGAGGGCCTGGCGTGCTCTGGTCCATGGGGTCACGAAGAGTCGGACACAACTAAATGACTAAACAACAACAACAACAACCCCAATAGTCATAGAACCACAGAATTATGAAGTTGGAAGGGCCTATAAGGCCATCAAGTCCAACCCCTGCTCAGTGCAGGAATACAAATCAAATGATATCTGCCAGGTGGTTGCCTACATTTCTCTTGAATGCCTCCAGTGTTGGAGTACTCACCACCTCTCAAGGTAATTGATTCCATTGTTGTACTGCTCGAACAGTTAGGAAGTTTTTCCTGATATTCAACCGAAATGTGACTTCATGTAACCCTCTCCTGGATATGTTCCAGCTTCTCAAGATCCTTGTTAAACTAAAATGATGCCCTGAGCTACAGACAGTGTATCACAGTGGTCCCCAACCTTGGGCCTCCAGATGTTCTTGGACTACAACTCCCAGAAGCCTTCACCTCACCTCTGCTGGCCAGGACTTCTGGGAGTTGAAGTCCAAGAACATCTGGAGGCCCAAGGTTGGGGACCACTGGTGTAGCAGGAAGTCCCAGGCAAAGATTAATACGGCAGTACTGTCACTTCCCTTGATCTGGACACTGTATTTCTGTCAATGCAACTGAGAATTGCATTAACCTTCACATCACATTGTGGTTTCATTTTTAGCTTGTCACATGACAGATACTTTTCACAAGTTACAATAAAGCCAACCTACCATACATCTGTATATCTGATTCTTTCCTGCCTACATGAAGAAGATTGAATTTCCCCCCTTTGGGTAGATGGTGGGAAGAGTGACAACTCAGTGGAAGAACATCTGCTTTGCCTCCAGAAGTCTCCAGGTTCAAGCCCTGGTATCTCCAAGTGGGAAGAAGGGTCACAGATACAGTACCTAGATCTCAAAGGGAATTTGAAGGTCCTCTGATGTACCTGTCTGCTCCAACATGGCAGGCTGTAGCCACAGTTTCTTTGAGAGAGGGCTTTCAGCCTCCTGGGAGAATCTGAGGCACAGTCCAACTCTACTTAGATTGAGATAGTGTATCTTAACGTTTAGCTACTATCTGTTTCATAGCAATTTCTACCTTAAGTCCTACCCTCTGAGCAACAGAGAACAACTCTGCTCCATCTTGTCCAGAGGAGCCTTATGAGATATTTGAAGTCCACTCTCTTGTCTTCCCTTCCCTTCCCCTTCTCCAGACTACTCCTGCCTAGATCTTACTCGCTGGTTTCCAGATCCTTCCCCACCTTTTGTTGGGGGGGGGGGGAGACCCTGTTTTAGATGCTCCAGAAATTTCTATAGACAGCTGCCGCGGCGCGATCTGTCCGTCCCGTCCCTCAGTTTTCGTTCTGCACCTCTTCAGGTTTGCCTGAAGCACAACTGGGGCGTTTCCGCTAGAGAGCACCAAGGGCCCGAGGGCAGAAAAGCGGGGTCGGGGGCTGGACGCGGAACGGAGACCGGAGGGAGGGGAGGCTGGCTTCGGAGAGCTGGAGTTCTGCCCTCCGCAGGAAGGGGCCGGGTGGACTCTGGGTGCCTCTCGGCTGTCCAGGGTGCTGACTCCCCGCCTGGGGTTCCCTCGCCGCCTTCGGAAACTTGCGCTTCTGGAACCTCTCACCCCATCCAACAAAAGGGCAGAGACGGACCAGAGCCCCCTCCCTCCCTCCCTCCCCGAAAGGCACAGCAAACCCGGGCAGGCGGTCTCGGGGACCGAGGGCTCCCGCCGCCGCCCTCCTCCCTCTCCCGGCTGGCAGCGAAGCCTACCACCTCTGCGACCTCCATGGGGGGCAGCTGCTCGGCGGGGGCTCCCTCCTTGCGCGCTGGCGGCGAAGACTGGCCGGGGAGGGCGGACCAGATGCCACCACTTCCCGCTGCCCTTGCGCAACCCGCAACCCTGCGGGCGCGTTCCGGGAAGGGCGATCGGCGCTCTCCGCCTCCTCCGGCGGTTGGGCGGGCAGGCAGGCCGGCGGGCCCGGGGAAAGCCCCGAGCGGCACCCACTGCCAGCCCCTTTCCTGCTCCCCGGGTCCCGGTCCCAGCTGAAAGACGCCCCCGCCCCCGCCGCCGCCCCGCCCGGGCCTTTGCCGCCGCTCCAGCGAAGCCCAGGCTCGGCAGAGCGCCCGTCCGCCCCTCCGCGCGCCATCCTCTCTCCCTCTCTCCGCCCCCCGCCCCCCCCACCGCTGAGTGAGGTCCGATGTGGGTCTGCCCGCTGGATTCTCGGGAAGCCCCTGACACCCCCCCCCAGCCTCTTCTTCGAGACCTGCAGGACGGGGGGGAGGAGACCCGCGGCCCCAGGCGATCCCCCTCTCCCCCCCCCGCCCCCTGCCGGGCAGCGGCTCAAGGAGAGGCGGCGCGGAGTTGAGCAACTGCACTGTTTGCCGAGCCGTGGGTGCTTCCTGCGCAGAAGGAGGAGTGCAAGCGGGAGGGGGAGGGGGAGGAGGAGGGCAAGGGGCCTGGGAAGGGGGAACTGAAACTGGGCTTGGCGGTTTCTCTCCTTCTCCCCCCCCCCCCCGTCCCGCCTAGCCCCAGTCTCACTGAACCTGGACCTTTCCAGTGCCCCAGCGCCCTGAGAACCTTGGTGGCCAGCCTCCTCTTCGGTGCACCCCAGCTCCAGTTGCCCTGTGGAAAAACAGGGGTTTTAGTGGCAGGATGCTGCCCGCCGCACCGGCCACGGCGTTCGGCAGCCAGTGGCTGGGTCATGGTGACCGTCTTGCAAGGAGCTGAGTTGGGACTGTCCGCAGAGCTCAGGTGTCATTGACTCTGGCCGGCCCAAGGCCTCTCCAGAACCAGGGCTCAACCGGCACATGGGTCTCTGTGTTCCTGCTAAGTGTAAGTGTGTCCCAGTAATCCTTTCTGGTCAGCCAGATGGGACTGGAGAAGATGACCAGGTGGCAAGCCAGGGTGGCTCTTCAAAGCCACTGAAGAACAGGGCCGAAGATTATGTGCACTGAAGTGGAGCAAACCCTAACCATTTCCCACTTTGCAGGATTAAGCCACCCTGGAAGAGTTGGTGCTAAATTTTAGTTACTTGGTTTATAGCTCTTGCCTTTTTCATAAAACTGAGACTCCAGGTAGCTCACAATTAATGAAAAGGTACAAATAATAAAAATATAATGCTAAAACTTAGGCTGGGGAGTCATGTCTGGAACCTCAGGGGAAGAGACCCATTAAGGTGCTAAGCAGATGACTCTTTGCTGTGGCCTGTGTGTTGTGTCTCTTTTCCTTGTTTCCCATGATCATTTTCCCCTCTTGTGTGCCCTAAGTGGGTGCAAGGTGAGGCACAAAGAGATCACACCCTGCTGCTTGCACTGCCAGTCAGTTGATGGACTTCTGTGGGGTGACTGTGTACTGTGACTGGGCATACTCTTCGCATGGCCATGTGTACCTGGATAGGATGGTGGTCAACACCGGTCCAGCTGTTTTCAAAAGCTTCCCTCAGGGGACTGGAAATTCCTTGCACTCATTCCAGGGCTGCTACAAAGTTCTTGTGTTGACAAGAACAGGATCATGGCCTGGAATAAAGCAGGATCATAGAAAGATTCTGCATCTGAAGGGGACCCCAGGGGTCATCAAATCCAACCCCCACTGATGTAGGAAATGCACAGTTCACACATCCCTGGCAGGCAGCCATCTAACTTGTGTTGAAAGGCCTCAAAAGAACAATGCACCCGCAGAGTATGGAAATTCCTCTGCTTCATGAGGAAGCAGAGAAGGCAGCAGAAATGTGCGCCTCGCCTGGGCTGCGCCCCACCCACCCACCCACCCAATGCAGCCTATGCCATCATGGCATTCCCTTGTGGTTTTCTCCACATTGTCATCAAAGAGGCAGAGAACGGTGCTGCTGTGAGTGTCGTGGATACATCGAACAACACACAGGAAACTGAGAGACAATTATATAACTCTAAATTTTAACAGCTCTTAACTACAGACCCAACCACTAAATATCAAAAGGAATTACAAAATCTTATGAAAAACTTCCCCTGACAATATACATGAACAAATCCTGACTAACATGCCACGAAAACCTCATCCAGCCACCTTCCACCTGTGACGTCCAAGTCTCCCTAAGGAGAGTATGGAGCCTGGGCAGGGAGTCACTCTGGTCACAAATCTATCACTTTTTACTGAGGTAAGTCCTTAAGCCTCAGCAGTTCATAGCATCTGTGCCATGGACAAGCCTGACCATTAAAGAACACTTCACTTTACTCTGTACTTTGAAAGTACTTAAACATGGGCTTTGTGCTTCCTCAGAACTCACAACAGCTCAGTAAGATAGGACTTCTCTATGGTAGCCAATGAGTGACCTTTTCCACTCCTCTGGATTTAAGTCTAACCCTGCTGTTTCAAGAGACTAGTCCTCAGTTGAGATTTTATAATTATTTTTTATTAAGAAAATATAGATTCATAGAAACAGTTTGTTTGCAAAAGCAGTAGCATAAAAACACGTCCAAAGATTCCAATAGTTAAATAAAGCTGCTATTTCTTATTAGAATAAGAAACACTAAAAATCTAAGCTATGGTGGGCTATTCCCACTCCCTCCTTCTTCTTACCATACTACATTCTGTAAACATTCTTTCACATAGCACAATCTATTCGAAATCTCTCCAAGCTGGCAAAGCTAAGAGAAGCTCTCTAACACCTCTATCATCCATCTTTTCTTACATTCCTAGGACCTCCTTCTTCTTGACACTTCATAGCTGTAAACCAATTAACTTCAAAGAGGCGTGATGTTACCCCAATTGGGTCCCTGTTCTTTATAACCTGGGGAGAGGGACCATGAGAGGAGAGAGAGAGAGCCAGACTACTGACAAGAAGACCACACACCAATAATTTTAGGTTAAGCACTATTCATGTAACATTTATTGATGAGACATAAGACATAGGATATAAGACAAAAGGTACCAAGAGGCCTCTCTTTCATACTTCACATTCACACAAGATACTCACTCATCCAGAAGGCCCTCCTCTGATGGGGGATCAGTCCTCAGAGAGGGGGACGGAGCAATTGTTACAGCGCTGTCGAAGCCCACCTGTCTCTTCCTGGGTCATCTTTCTTATAGGTCTTTTCCTTGTGGGCTGTGTTAATGGGCTAAACCTGGGCTGGCACAAGCACACGGGGGCAGACCCTGGCTTCGTGGGCAGATACAATCTGTTGTCATGCAGGAATGCGTCCTTTCACGTGTACAGTTTGTTCCATCTGCCACAGACTTGACATCAGCTAGCCTGCTTCCTCTTTTTTAAGCTTGCTTTCTCCAGTTTTAGTTATATTTGGACTTCTTGCTCCAGTTCACTTCCCTCTTGTCTGGGCACAACAACTGCAAAAATCCAAACCTTTGTCCACATAGTTGTCTCTTATTAATAACGAAACTGTCTCTGTCTGCAACTTGCATCTTCTTTTGAAGCTCTGTATTAGGCACACTATCCCATCTTCCCTTGCGATTTCTCCATCTTCTTCTCAGGTCTGGGGTGCTGGTCTTTCTGGAACCCACACACACTCTGTCACTCATAACAGTGACACCACTCTCCACCCATAATTCTCATGAGATGTAGGTGCGTTATCTTCTCCCATTTAGGACAGTATGTGTGTTTGGTCTCTCTGGGCCTCCTGCTTCGTCCTTTGTCCTTATCTGAGTTCCCGCTGTACCAAGCAAATAATGAACTGAAATAACAGTCTCACGGCCTATCACATTCCAATGCTTTAAAATCATTTCACACAGAACCTAACTGACTCCATTTTCTCTGACTACAAATCCCACTCTCCTTCAAATCATCACACCACCTACTACCAAAAATGCACAAACCAGAGAACTCTAGTAGGCTCACTGTATCAAATATTAATACAGTCACTGTTGGTAGACCTGGATATGTGGGCACCATCTTCCAACTACCAGTGCACCTAGCTGCACAAGAGATACCACAGACTTTCTAAAGAAACTTTTGTTGTTTAGTCAAGTCGTGTCCAACTCTTTGTGACCTCATGGACCAGAGCATGCCAGGCCCTCCTGTCTTCCACTGCCTCCCGGAGTTGGGTCAAAGTCATGTTGGTAGCTTCCATGACACTGTCCAACCATCTCATCCTCTGTTGTCCCCTTCTCCTCTTGCCTTCACACTTTCCCAACATCAGGGTCTTTTCCAGGGAGATTTCTCTTCTCATGAGATGACCAAATGGAATGGAAGCCTCAGCTTCAGGATCTGTCCTTCCAGGGAGCACTCAGGGTTGATTTCCTTTAGAATGGATAGGTTTGTTCTCCTTGCAGTCCAGGGGACTCTCAAGAGCCTCCTCCAGTACCACAATTCAAAAGCATCAATTCTTCGCAGTCAGCCTTATTTATGGTCCAGCTCTCACTTCCATACATCACTACAGGAAAAACCATAGCTTTGACTATGCAGACCTTTGTCGGCAAGGTGATGTCTCTGCTTTTTAAGATGCTGTCTAGGTTTGTCATCGCTTTCCTCCCAAGAAGCAGGTGTCTTTTAATTTCATGGCTGCTGTCACCATCTGCAGTAATCATGGAGCCCAAGAAAGTAAAATCTGTCACTGCCTCCATATGTTCCCCTTCTATTTGCCAGGAGGTGATGGGGCCAGTGGCCATGATCTTAGTTTTTTTGATGTTGAGGGGTTTGGTCAAATTCATGTTGGTAGCTTCGGTGACACTGTCCAACCATCTCATCCTCTGTCGTCCCCTTCTCCTCTTGCCTTCACACTTTCCCAACATCAGGGTCTTTTCCAGGGAGTCTTCTCTTCTCATGAGATGGCCAAAGTATTGGAGCCTCAGCTTCAGGATCTGTCCTTCCAGTGAGCACTCAGGGTTGATTTCCTTCAGAATGGATAGGTTTGTTATCCTTGCAGTCCAGGGGACTCTCAAGAGTCTCCTCCAGCACCACAATTCAAAAGCATCAATTCTTCGGCGGTCAGCCTTCTTTATGGTCCAGCTCTCACTTCCATACATCGCTACTGGAAAAACCATAGCTTTGACTATGCGGACCTTTGTCGGCAAGGTGATGTCTCTGCTTTTTAAGATGCTGTCTAGGTTTGTCATCGCTTTCCTCCCAAGAAGCAGTTGTCTTTTAATTTCATGGCTGCTGTCACCATCTGCAGTGATAATGGAGCCCAAGAAGGTAAAATCTGTCACTGCCTAAAGAAACTACAATCTCTTTAATTAAAAAAAAAAAAATCTATCCCACCTTTCTCCTTTAAAAGGAATCAATCTACTCAATACCTCCCTAACAACACCATCCTAGCTACAATAGATGTAGAATCTCTCCACACCAACATCCCACACAAAGATGGACTACAGAGTGTCAGGAAAACCATTCAAAATAAAGATGAAGTACACAAAGTCACCACCGCCTGTAACTTCATACTCACACAGCACTATTCCACCTTTGACAATAAAACCTACCTCCAGATCAATGGAACCACCACGGGCACCTACATGGCCCCACAATGTGCAAATATATTTATGGCTGGCCCAGAACAATGTAACAAAAACAACAAAAATCCTCTATTTGAGGTATTTTGAAGACTTTTTTAAATCTGGACCCATGGAAATGAAACCCTAGAGAAATTCCATTAGAATTTCAATGACTTTAATCTGAACTTGAATCTTAGCCTGGACCAGTCCACACAACAGGTGTGTTTTCTTGACACACCACTGTGAAGCTGCAACATGGGCATCTTGTTTTTGTTAGGTGCTATCAAGTCACCCTTGAGTTATGGTGTCCCTATGAATGAATGACCTCCCAATGTTCTGTCCTCAATACCCTGTTTCCCTGAAAATAAGACCTAACCTGAAAATAAGTCCTAGTATGATTTTTCAGGATGCTCATAATATAAGCCCTACCCCCAAAATAAGCCCTACTTAAGTGAAACCCTGCCCTCCACCATTGTGCAGCAACCAGAAGATGACATGACTGTATTTGAATAAATGTAGATTGTTGTACATGAAAAAAATAAAACATCCCCTGAAAATAAGCCCTAATGCTGTTTTTGGAGCAAAAATTAATATAAGACCCTGTCTTATTTTTAGGGAAACACGGTAGCTCTGCTCAGCTCTTGCAAATTCAAGCCTGTGGCTTCCTTTAGGAAGTTGTTATTTGGACTTCTTCCTTTCCTGTCACCTTCCACCTTCCCAGAATTATTGTCTTTTCCAGAGAATCCTTTCTTCTCATTATATGCCCAAAGTAGGTCAAACTCAGTTTCAACGTTTTTGCCTCCAGAGATAGTTCAGTCTTAATTTAATCTAGGACCCACTTCTTTGTCTTTCTAGCAGTCCAGGGTATCCACAAAGCTCTCCTCCAGAATCACATTTCAAACAAATCAATTTTTTTCCTGTCAGTGGTGATCAGAAACACAAGAGAGTGGATGCTCTTGGTCCTGGTCTCCAGTGACACATCCTTACACTTGATCGTTTCTAATTCCTTCATTGCTACCCTTGTTAGTCTCAATCATCTTGAATTCTTGTCTGTAGTCTCCATTTGGGTTAATGATTAAACCAAGGTATACAAAATCTCTGACTATTTCAATTACTTCATTGTCAACAATAAAGTTGTGTTGTTCTTCTGTAGTAATTTTTGTCTTCTTAATGGTCAACTGCACTTCTGCTTGGGCACTTTCTTCGTTCATGTTCCCTAACAGTCGTTTCAAGTCCTTGCTGCTTTCTGCCAGTAAAATGGTGTTATCTGCATATCTTTATTGATGTTTCTTCCACTAATTTTAAAGATTGAACAGATAAGGGGATAAACTGCACCCTTGTCTGACACCTTTACCTATAGGAAACCACATTTAGCACTAAATTATATTGGTAGAGTGTGGAAATTACTGTCTTAAAACCTCCAGCTATGCAGTGGAGAGAAACAATTCAGACAGGGACCCACAAAGCAGATTATTATAACCACAAGTCTCCCTGTAATATACCATTCCTTATTCTTGGCTAGTTTTTACCTCAAATAGCAAAACAGTCTCAAGAGATCCATTCAGAGACTCTGCTGTTGAGAAAGAATAAAAATGTTTCTCTTTTTAGGCACAGCACCGGGGAGAAAAATACTTTGTTAATCGCCTAGTGTTAAAAGATGGACACGTTAGGCTGGGAAAGGACCCCTCCCACTACCCCCCCCCCCCCCATGTTAACATGGGCTATGCATGCAAAGCTGCTTAAATTTCTCAAAAAGCTCTCCAAGGCCAGGGTGCAGTGAATGGAGCTGAAGACAGTTTTGGTTTCTCCCACATGTCTTCTTTTTCTGAACTCAAGAAAAATCCTTGAGAAAAGAGGCACGTAATATTTGAAAGCACTCCGTACGTCCACCTGTTAAAGAATCCAACTCTCTGTTAACTCTCTTTCTTAACTCTTTGTTAAGAAGAAGAAGAGGACTAGTCCACGAAAGCTCACATTAAAATGTAGCATCTAGTCTTTAAGGTGCCACAACATTTTAAACTTTTTTATTTTCTAATATGTTTAATTTTTGCCTGAAAAGCTCGTTGTTTGTTGTTTAGTCATTAAGTCGTGTCCGACTCTTCGTGACCCCATGGACCAGAGCACGCCAGGCCCTCCTGTCTTCCACTGCCTCCCGGAGTTGGGTCAAAGTCATGTTGGTCGCTTCGATGACACTGTCCAACCATCTCATCCTCTGTCGTCCCCTTCTCCTCTTGCCCTCACACTTTTTCAACATCAGGGTCTTTTCCAGGGAGTCTTCTCTTCTCATGAGATGACCAAATGGAATGGAAGCCTCAGCTTCAGGATCTGTCCTTCCAGTGAGCATTCAGGGTTGATTTCCTTCAAAATGGATAGGTTTGATCTCCTTGCAGTCCAGGGGACTCTCAAGAGTCTCCTCCAGCACCACAATTCAAAAGCATCAATTCTTCGGCGGTCAGCCTTCTTTATGGTCCAGCTCTCACTTCCATACATCGCTACTGGAAAAACCATAGCTTCGACTATGCGGACCTTTGACAGCAAGGTGATGTCTCTGCTTTTTAAGATGCTGTCTAGGTTTGTCATCGCTGAAAAGCTAGAACAGACTAATAGGGCTAACTCTTCTACAAGTGTTAAAAAGAATTATGCACATATATTTAAAAGCGAAAATGATCCCTCTCCTTCCTCTCATTAAGCTGATAAATACGTGCCCTCCATAGCATTCAGTAACATGTCTTGGCAGGCAGATCGTTGTGAGTCCTCAGTACTAAAGGTAAACATAAGTCATGGTTTGAAATTAAGAGCAGAAAACCAAACAAGAGACTGAATTCTTTTCTTTTTTAGGGCACTGGGCAATTCCTTACAAGCAGCGATAGAGAGAAGAATAAAAGGAAACATGTAATTCTTTTTTTGTTCATTGCAGGCTTCCATTGGAGAATGTTTCTATTTGTTTTAAAAAATAATCTAGCAAAATCACTTCAAGTAAACATACTTCAAAAATTAGCTAACAGGGACACTTGTTGTTGCTGTTGTTATGAGCTGACTAATAGCGACTCTAACAGGACTTTCAAGGTAAATGAAAGATATTTTAAAGAGTGGTTTTACCAGTGGTTTTTCCACCCCCACCAAAGAGTTTCCATGGCTGAGTAGGATTTGAACCGAGGCCTCCAAAGTTGTAGTCTGTTACTCTGTCCACTACACCACACTGGGTATCCCACAGTGACATTTAGGGATACTAAATGTCTTAATTAATTCCCTGCAAGCTGGATGTTTACATAGCACATAGGTCATAGTCAATGATAAGAAATCTTATGTAAATGTTATTTCAACTGGTTATAGCTTCCCTAATGGATCCAGCTGAAGGACAGCAACATTGACAACAGAGGCTTAGAAACAGTGGATTAAAAAAAATAAAATGTTTAATTGAAATCGATAGGCCAAGGTGATAGGGCTCCCAATACCATCTCCTGTGACCAGTTTGCGGCATTTTTAAAGAACAAAGTGGAGGCCATCCACTGGGACCTAGACTCCCAGACTGCTTTAGTAGATCCCAGATTGCTTCAGTAGATCATGTTGGGACATCCATTGCACTGCCTTGTCCCACTCTATTAAATCAATTTTAGCCTATATCTCCAGCAGAGTTTGGCAAGGTGCTTATCATTGTAGGGCTACCACAACCTCTTTTGTTGCCAGCGGTTTAGACATTATTGGCTGTGTGTTGCGTTATTCTGAGGGGACAGCACATTGACACTGTTATACAAGCTGTATACTCACTGCTTTACATTGTAGCCAAGTGTCATTTCTTCAGTGTTGTCACATGAAAAGATATACTAAAATATTTATGAAATGTGAGGGGGTGTACTCACTTCTGTGATATACTGTAAACCTTTTTATTTCAGCAGGCTTTTCAAAACACACCATGTGAAGCGCTGATGAGAGTGTCAGCCAATCATATTTAACTGCCACCTGTTTTTAAATATGATATTCACTTGGTTTAATTTTAATTACACTTTTGATCTCATCTATTTTATTTTATTTTATTGTTACTGTTGTGAACTGCCCAGAATGATCATTGGACAGATGGGCAATATAGAAATCAAATAAATGGATGGACAGACAAGCAAGCAAGCAAGCAAACAAAGCCTCACCCACTGGCAGAAGGAATAAAAAACAAATTAAACATAGTGGATAGCTTCACTACCAGGAGGCTTATTGGTTGAAGTTAAATGAAATAATATTGATTTCATTTTTGGTGGATATTGATCAGAAAATGTAAATTGCGAGAGGACGGTTGCTGTTCCTGTGGGTTTGAAAGTTCAGATAAAATGTCTACTGAGCTTTTAAGTAAAGATGCTAATTTAAAGTAAGGATGCCTTTTACTTTCTTCCCCTGATGTGTTTTGTGTAGCACTATCACATCTGGGGTGTGCAATTCCACTGTTCTCACAATCTTATATCTTTTTGGCCCTGAGCCAAGGCTACCCATCATTTTAACTATGTGTTTTGCTTAGACTGTCTTGCTCTATGAACTTTGTTGTTCCTTTGTTGTGCTCTCTGGGCTCCTTAGCCTGCTTCAGGAAGACACCATTATTACATCACTCTATGGATCTGAATGCCAGCCTGTCCTGGACTTGCAAGATCTCTGACTTTTAATTCTGCTTTCTCTTCCTTCCCACCCCATGACTGGAGTCTTTCTCATGGCTATAACAGCATCTAAATACCAGGCATACTACAATTAAAATTAAGAAAACTTCCTGTCTCAGAGCACGAATAATACTACTAATGTACTAATTCTGGACTGAATCCAGAAAGCCCTGGTAGTTATATTCTCTGTGGTGGCAACTGCTTGCTCCTTCCCCCATGTTTGTTTGTTTATTTATTTTTGATTTAAAATATTTTTACCCCACCTTTCTTCTTAAGAAGGGCCCAATGTGGCATACATTTGTAAAAGACAATATTTAACTTACGACAGTAAGTATACAAACATTTTAAAAGAATACAGGTTAAAAGAGAGGATGTTTTAGACCTAATTGATAAATCGAAGATAAGTAAGGGTTATTAAAGAAATGAGGAATGAAGTTGCTGATCTCTTAACTAAAATATACAACTTTATTTATTTTATTTATTTATTTACAAGATATTTTGTTGTTGTTTAGTCGTTAAGTCGTGTCCGACTCTTCGTGACCCCATGGACCAGAGCACGCCAGGCCCTCCTGTCTTCCACTGCCTCCCGGAGTTGGGTCAAATTCGTGTTGGTCGCTTCGATGACACTGTCCAACCATCTCGTCCTCTGTCGTCCCCTTCTCCTCTTGCCTTCACACTTTCCCAACATCAGGGTCTTTTCCAGGGAGTCTTCTCTTCTCATGAGATGGCCAAAGTATTGAAGCCTCAGCTTCAGGATCTGTCCTTCCAGTGAGCACTCAGGGTTGATTTCTTTCAAAATGGATAGGTTTGTTCTCTTTGCAGTCCAGGGGACTCTCAGGAGTCTCCTCCAGCACCACAATTCAAAAGCATCAATTCTTCGACGGTCTGCCTTCTTTATGGTCCAGCTCTCACTTCCATACATCACTACTGGAAAAACCATAGCTTTGACTATGCGGACCTTTGTCGGCAAGGTGATGTCTCTGCTTTTTAAGATGCTGTCTAGGTTTGTCATCGCTTTCCTCCCAAGAAGCAGGCGTCTTTCAATTTCGTGGCTGCTGTCACCATCTGCAGTGATCATGGAGCCCAGGAAAGTAAAATCTGTCACTGCCTCCATATCTTCCCCTTCTATTTGCCAGGAGGTGATGGGACCAGTGGCCATGATCTTAGTTTTTTTGATGTTGAGTTTCAGACCATTTTTTGCGCTCTCCTCTTTCACCCTCATTAAGAGGTTCTTTAATTCCTCCTCACTTTCTGCCATCAGAGTGGTATCATCTGCATATCTGAGGTTGTTGATACTTCTTCCGGCAATCTTAATTTCATCTTGGGATTCCTCCAGTCCTGCCTTTCGCATGATGTATTCTGCATATAAGTTAAATAAGCAGGGAGACAATATACAGCCTTGTAGTATTCCTTTCCCAATTTTGAACCAATCAGTTGTTCCATATCCAGTTCTAACTGTTGCTTCCTGTCCCACATAGAGATTTCTCAGGAGGTAGATAAGGTGGTCAGGCACTCCCATTTCTTTAAGAACTTGCCATAGTTTGTTGTGGTCCACACAGTCAAAGGCTTTTGCGTAGTCAATGAAGCAGAAGTAGATGTTTTTCTGGAACTCTCTGGCTTTCTCCATAATCCAGTGCATGTTAGCAATTTGGTCTCTAGTGCCTCTGCCCCTTCGAAATCCAGCTTGTACTTCTGGGAGTTCTCAGTCCACATACTGCTGAAGCCTACCTTGTAGGATTTTGAGCATAACCTTGCTAGCGTGTGAAATGAGTGCAATTGTACGGTAGTTGGAGCATTCTTTGGCACTACCCTTCTTTGGGATTGGGATGTAGACTGATCTTTTCCAATCCTCTGGCCACTACTGAGTTTTCCAAACTTGCTGGCATATTGAGTGTAGCACCTTAACAGCATCATCTTTTAAGATTTTAAATAGTTCAACTGGAATGCCATCACCTCCACTGGCCTTGTTGTTAGCCATGCTTTCTAAGGCCCACTTGACTTCACTCTCCAGGATGTCTGGCTCAAGGTCACCAACCACACTCTCTGGGTTGTCCGGGACATTCAAATCTTTCTGGTATAATTCCTCTGTGTATTCTTGCCACCTCTTCTTGATGTCTTCTGCTTCTGTGAGGTCCCTACCATTTTTGTCCTTTATCATGTCCATCTTTGCACAAAAGGTTCCTTTAATATCTCCAATTTTCTTGAACAGATCTCTGGTTTTTCCCTTTCTATTCTTTTCCTCTATTTCTTTGCACTGTTCATTTAAGAAGGCCCCCTTGTCTCTCCTTGCTATTCTTTGAAAGTCTGCATTCCATTTTCTGTAACTTTCCCTATCTCCCTTGTATTTTGTTTCCCTTCTCTTCTCTGCTATTTGTAAGGCCTCGTTGGACAGCCACTTTGCTTTCTTGCATTTCCTTTTCTTTGGGATGGTTTTTGTTGCTGCCTCCTGTACAATGTTACGAGCCTCCATCCATAGTTCTTCAGGCACTCTGTCCACCAAATCTAGTTCCTTAAATCTGTTCTTCACTTCCACTGTGTATTCATAAGGGATTTGGTTTAGATTATACCTGACTAGCCCAGTGGTTTTTCCTACTTTCTTCAGTTTAAGCTTGAGTTTTGCTATAAGAAGCTGATGATCAGAACCACAATTGGCTCCAGGTCTTGTTTTTGTTGACTGTATAGAGCTTCTCCATCTTTGGCTGCAGAGAATATAATCAATCTGATTTCGGTATTGCCCATCTGGTGATGTCCATGTGTAGAGCCGCCTCTTGTGTTGTTGGAAAAGTGTTTGTGATGACCAGCTTGTTCTCTTGACAAAACTCTATTAGCCTTTGCTAATAGGTGTAGAAGAGAGTGCGTAAAATGATGACTGGGCTGGGGCACCTCCCTTATGAGGAAAGGCTACAGCGTTTGGGGTTCCTTAGTCTAGAGAAAAGGCGCCTGAGGGGGGACATGATTGAGACATATCAAATTATGCAGGGGGTGGATAAAGTGTATAGAGGGATGCTCTTTTCTCTCACACACAATAGCAGAATCAGGGGACATCCACTCCAATTGAGTGTTGGGAGAGTGAGAACAGACAAAAGAAAATATTTCCTTACCCAGCATGTTGTTAGTCTGTGGAACTCCTTGCCACATGATGTGGTGATGGCATCTACGCTAGATGCCTTTAAAAGGGGATTGGACAGATTCCTGGAGGAAAAGTCCATCGCAGGTGACAAGCCATGATGGGGATATAGAATCTCCAGGCTTAGAAGGGAGGTACCTCCAAATGCCAGATGCAAGTATCTAGTTGCCTCGTGTTCTCTGTTATGTTGTGGGTCCAGACACAACAACTGCTTCAGCATACATTTCTTTATTCCAAAGACAACATGACATACACAAGACACACATTCAATAAATACCCATAACTCCACCCCCCAATCAAACCCTCTAGGCATCACCCCATTATAAGGTCCACCTGTCTCCTACAGCTGTCAGAAACCTCCTTTAAAGTGCCCGATACACTACATTCTCCCCGAGGCATCTGGTGGGGCCACTGTGAGATATAGGAAGCTGGACTAGATGGGCCCTTGGCCTGATCCAGCAGGGCTCCTCTTAGGTTCTTATGTTAAGCAAACATATACCACACACAAATGGTAAACAAAATCAACGCCAAAGACATCTTCAAAGCAACAAGGTACAGCAATCCATTTAAAAAACCTTCTCAGACAGACAACCCTCTGGGGAACCCTGTCTGAAGAAAAATGCCTTTGTGTGCTTCCAGAAGGACAGCAAAGATGGGGCCAGCCTGGTCACTAGTGGGAGGGAGTTTCAGAGCCTGGAGCAGGAACAGAGAAGGCCCTCCCCACTCTGAAGGTGATGGAAGTGAGAGAAAGGCCTCTCCTGATGATCTTAACACCAGAGCAGGCTCATAGAGGCGGTCCTTGAGACAGAGTGAACCCAACTCAGTTAAGGCTTCTTAGGTTAGAACCAGCACTTTGAATTGTGCCCAGAAATGGATCAGTAGCCAGTGGAGCAGCTGTAACCGAGGGGTGTGTGTGTACATGACCTCTGTAACCAGCCCCAGTCAGTAGTCTGGCTGCCCAGTTTCGGACTTGCTGAAGTTTCCATGCACTTTCCATAAGCAGCCCCTACATACTGTAGTGTGTGTTACAGTAATCCAGCAGGGATGTAACTAAAGCATGTCATCATGGCCAGATCAGATCTCTCCAGGAATGGGGTGTAGCTGAGTTTTAACTGTGCAAAGGCACTCTGGCCATGGCTGAAACTTGACCATCCAGGCTCAGAGATGAGTCCAGGAACACCCCAAGCTGTGGACGTGTGTTTTCAGAGGGAGTGTAACCCCATCCAGCACAGGCTGCAACCCTATTTCTTGATCTGTCTTTCGACTGACCAGGAGCACTTCTGTATTGTCTGGATTAAGTTTCTGTTTATTCACCCTCATCCAGTCCATGACTGACACCAGACACTGATCTAGATCTGAAATAGCCTAATCAGGCCCTACTTTTTGGGTCTAAGAATGCACTGATGTTATAATTCAGTGTAGTTTCTTGCTTAACAATAATGTAACCATTTTAAAAAAGAGAGTTGGGAGTTCGCTTCCCTGCTGGGCCTTCCTGGCTGGGGCTGGACTGGATGACCCAGAGGGTCCCTTCCAGCTCTGCCGTTCTAAGGTTATTCTTATTACTGACCCGTTGGCTGGGCCACCATGCCAGGAAAGGCTCCGGGGCAGATCATTAAACAGCCAGTCTGTGAGCCTTTAGGAAAAAAGACACTAAAAACAGCCGCCCCGGGCCTTCCTGGTCCCCCTCGCCCCGCGGAGGAAGGTCTTCTTCGGCACCTGCCTAAGCGGGCAGGCGCGGCCCCTTCCGAAGGGCTTTTTCTTGAAAAAGGAACGCCACCCCGGGATCGGCCCGAAGGTGGGACGGGCGCCCGCGGAGGGAGGACGCGGAGGGACACCGACGCCTTCCCACGGCCCGCCGCCCTCCCTCCCTCCCTCCCACCCACGGCCCGCCGCTCATTACGGGAAGCTCTCGCTTCCGCCCCGGCCAAGGGGGAAACGGAGCTACGCCGTCCGGCGCTTCCCGCATGCGCCGCGCCGCGCCCGCTCTACTTTCTTCGTAGCTCTTGAGCACGCCCCTCCCGCCGGGACGCATGCGCAGTGCCGGAGCCCGGGGCAGCCCTACGGCAGCTGCGGAGGGACAGTCGCGGCCAAGATGGCGGCTGCGGTGGCCGGCGGCGCCACCACCAGCGGCGGCGGTTCCTGCCCGGTCGGGACGGGGAGCAGCAGCAGCAGCAGCAGCAACGGGGCCGGCATGGAGGTGGACTCGGCCGGTAAGGCGGGGCGGCGGGGACGTCCAGGGGAAAACGGGTGTGTGTGTGTGTGTGGCGGCGGGGGTGGACGGGCCCCGGCCTGACCCGGCGCTCTCTTCGCCCTTCTCGTCCCCGCAGCCGGGCCGGCGGTGATGGCCTCGGGCGTGACGGGCAGCGTGTCGGTGGCGCTGCACCCGCTCGTCATCCTCAACATCAGCGACCACTGGATCCGGATGCGCTCGCAGGAGGGGCGCCCCGTCCAAGGTGCGTAGGGACGCCCCCGGGGCCTTTCCTCCCATCCACCGCGGGGCCCCCGACCCCCCCGGTACGAAGGCCCCCCCCCCCCACACACACGCCGGAAACGGGGCGGGAGCGCTGGTCCCCTTGGCCCCGCCAGCGGCCCCGTGACCCTGGATGGCTCTTTTCCCCCCCCCTGCTCCCCCCTCCCCGCTCCCCGCTTGCAGTGATCGGGGCCCTCATCGGGCGCCAGGAGGGGCGCAACATCGAGGTGATGAACTCCTTCGAGCTGCTCTCCCACACCGTGGAGGAGAACGTGGTCATCGACAAGGAGTACTATTACACCAAGGAGGAGCAGTGTAAGTGGGGCGGGGGGAGGGGGGGCGTTTAAAAAGAGGGGTCTGGGGGGGGTCAGGCTCCCAGAGAGAGGCCCACCCACCTTGGGCCTCCTGGGCTTTCTTCCCCTTTCCCACAGTTAAGCAAGTCTTCAAGGATCTGGAGTTCCTGGGCTGGTACACGACAGGTGGGCCCCCCGACCAGTCTGACATCCATGTCCACAAGCAGGTGAGACCCTCTTCCCCCCCCCCCCCCCAGCTTTCCCTTGGTACAGGGGAGCTTCCCCCCTCCCCCAGCTGTGGGGAAAGCGGGCAAAGGCCATGGATGCAGCTTACCAACTCCTTCCGCCATTTTTCATACCGTCCCATGGGAGAGAAACAAAGACTTCTCTCACCACTGCTGACACCTTCTCCTCTCCTCAGGTGTGTGAGATCATCGAGAGCCCCCTCTTCCTGAAGCTAAACCCCATGACCAAGCACACTGACGTGAGTACCTGCCCTCTTTCAGGTACCACCGGTCACCCACAACTTTGTGCCCAGGAGAGAGTCTTTGACTTTGCTGTTGTTGCCTGCTTTTCTCTTTCTCCCCTCAGTTACCTGTCAGTGTCTTTGAGTCAGTGATTGACATCATCAATGGAGAGGTAATTCCCATTACTTTTATTACACCTGTCTGGTGTTCTGGGGTACTGGGTATTGGTGTATTTTGGGGTTTGGGGCCATAGCTTGGGGCTTCTTGAAGATATGAAACAGTGTTATAACATTCTGTCTATAAGCGAAGCTTGGGGTTATGGATATACCTTAAGATGCAAGGGCAGGAGATCCCTGCTTGCCTGTGTTTTTTTCTAGAGGGAAAGAACCATGTGGTTCACAGCTGGTGAATTAAAGGCAGCTCTGAAATTGACTAATTATTCTGGAGGCGGATTAGATTTTGTTTGAGATTTTGGGCCTCCTGGGGCCCTTGGCAGTTGCCCCATTCTCTCCCTGCCACCACCTCTGGTGCTTTGGACAACCACGGCAATATTCTCTTGTTCATGGACTGCTGTCTGTAAGACTTGCATTGAAAGTGTCTGGATAGAAGGAACATTATTTCAGCAAAAGAAATGGGGTCTGCCTCTCGCCTGGCATCTGCCAACTGCAGCTGTGCGGAAGAGGTTGTGCCATGTTTTTCGAATCTCTTCCTCTTTTTCCTTTCCATCTAGGCCACAATGTTGTTTGCAGAGCTGACATACACACTAGCTACTGAGGAGGCAGAGCGCATTGGGGTGGACCATGTGGCACGGATGACAGCAACTGGCAGTGGCGAGAATTCAACAGGTGAGGGAAGGAAAGTGTGTATGAGGTCAGCAGGGAGACTTGAGAGGCAGCAGGAGCTGGAGTGAGAGCTGTGGCTTTGTTGATCCTGTGTTGGGCTCTTGAAACTGGGTACTATGAAGAAGGCTCACCTTTGGTCTGGCGTGCAGGTGATCTCTGTCATTCTCCAGGTACAGTGTGTGTTTCAGGTGGTGCACAGACTGGTCACTTGATTTTCTTCCCCTTGCATGTCTCTTGCTAGTGGCCGAGCACCTCATTGCCCAGCACAGTGCCATTAAGATGCTACACAGCCGTGTCAAACTCATTCTGGAATATGTTAAAGCTTCTGAAGCTGGTGAGAGCAAGTTGTGGGTTCAGTGACATACAGGCTCCCTCTTTTTGGGGGTGGGGAGGTGGGTTCAATCTGTTTTTCCCATGTCTTTCCATGCAGGTGAGGTGCCGTTCAACCATGAGATCTTACGTGAGGCGTATGCTCTCTGTCACTGCCTGCCTGTGCTGAGCACTGACAAATTCAAGACAGATTTCTATGATGTGAGTGTTAGGGCATGAAGGGGAACTAGCCTACACCTGCCAAAGTGTAGAAGGGAGGAGGAGGAGGCTGTAAAGCACCTGGGAAGGAGAGGCTTTTCATGTGGCTTTGCAGAGGGAAACAGGGTGGGATGGGAGCAGAAAAGATTATGTTTGCCATTGCTGGCTGAAGGGCTTCCCCTGGAGTTACAGTGAGCTCTACTGATGCCTTTTTGCCTTTAAAAGTTCAGTATCCCACAGCACCTAAAATTGGGATTGGATTAAGTGCAGCAGCATCAGCATCAGAGAACTGAGACAAATAGAAAGAAACAAGAAAAGAACATAGCTTTGCTTCAGCAATGCAAACAGTTCTATTTGTTTATGAAGTAACTACCTTTACGCTGCCTTTTAGAACCAGGTTCTCACGTGCAACTTCCACTCTATAAACTGTTAAAAAGCTAGTTTACTACAGTCCTTGCCGACATTGGTGTTATCGTCCCTGGTGAAGCTGCTCCATCCTTTCCCTGTCACTTTGGGAAGGGCAGCTGAAGTAGAGCCCCAGCTTTTGGGAAGAGCTGCTGGAAGGGATTTCCTTCTGTGACATCAGAGGGAGATCCCAGGAGGCTGCTTTCTGGTGGTGGGCTCTCAGTGACCTCTCTCTCTGTCTCTCCTCAGCAATGTAATGATGTGGGACTGATGACGTATTTAGGCACCATCACGAAGACCTGTAATACCATGAACCAGTTTGTGAACAAGTTTAACATCCTCTACGACCGCCAAGGCATTGGCCGCCGAATGCGGGGGCTCTTCTTCTGAGGCACGTTGACCCTTCCTAATAAAGCAGTAGTGCTGCCACATGCTCTGCTGTGTGTTTTCACTGTGGTGGTGGTGGGAGGAGTGAGGATGGCTCAGGTTAAGTCCCAGGGGAATCACCTATCAAAAGCTCCTCCGGTTGCCAGCTCTGCTTCCTGCATCATCCATGGATGCTCTGTAGGGAAAAGAATATGTGGACACGAGCACTCTGGTGTTGCTGCAGTTGGGAGAAAATATTTTCTGGCTTTTTGAAGTAGCAACTTCTGTTGCCTTCTTGAACCTTTCCTGTTTTGATGTCTTGTGGGGTCAGGTATTAGATGAAAGGTGCAGTCAGTATTGCAAAAGCTGGTACATCGTCATAAGCATGTACCGTCAAGTCAATTCTGACTTATGGCAATCCTTTTCAGGGTTTTCCAGGTTTAGAAACAATCAGAAGCAGTTTACTGTTCCCTTCTTCAGGGGATACCCTGAGATTGTGCAGCTTGTCCAAGGCCACACAGCCTGGTTCTGGGATGCATGATGGGGAAACTCTGGCGCACTTACTGAGCTATCCAGGCAGCTTGGTACATTGGTTCTGGAGAATTATATGAACCAAAATATTTATTTCAAGTTCCTGTGCTAATTACTTCCACTAGGACATGGGGTGAATAAACAGTGCAGAAATAGATCTTGAAACCACTTTCCTTGCCACTTTAAATTAACAGGGTCTACATACAAAACTGCTAGCTTGTTCAGCCCCTTTCTTTGTGGGTAAATTGTGCTCAAGAGAACTTTCAAAGAACACTTGATTGTGTTTGTAGATCATGTCTCTCGGCCAGTGATTTTTTTCAATTAAAAAACCCTGTTCTATAAAATTCCCCCAGTTAACAATAAGTTGATGACAGTACGCTTTTAGATAGGTGGAGATCTTGCTGTTATGAGATTAACATACAGAAACATCAAGTGTTGGGCACATCTGTTTGTTTTAAAGTAATTCCTTGTGTCTCATTATCAAGTCAAAAACTTTGCCCTGATCTATAAAGCACAGACTGAAAATCTTCTGAAATACTGTTAGGCTTCAGTAGCCAATTTACATTTGTGATATGATGTCTAGTGGCTCTTCTTTTGCAGACTCCATTGAATATCGGGCATTTCTCTCTATATATGGTGAAGGTCTTTGTTGCAACACCTACTTTGTTGCAGGAGAAGCTTAGCTACACTAGACTACTCTCTTACACAGCAGGTAAAGGGTAAATAGCCATACCCAAGATACTTGGTTTCCTTTGCAGTGGGAACGATTGGTAAAGGTATCTTTGCAAACCCACAAGGAAGAATCTCCATGGCAAAGCAGCCATATAAATTTTGCAGCCTTTTCAGCAGACCAGCTGATGCCTGTTAACAGTAAAGATTGTTACAAGTGATGGCGGACAAAGATTCAGCTGAAACAAAAACAGCAAGACCACAGCTCTTTGCAGGACACATTGTTATGAATGATCTCACACTTGCATGCCTACCAGGGATTCCTTTAGCCTGAAATCTCCAGCTTCAGCCTGAGTTCTCATGGGCACATCTGGCCAAATTTCCCACTCTGCTTCTTTTCCTCAGTTCTAATTTTTAATGCCATGCAGCCTGGATTTTGCATTCTGGAGAACTCAAACATCTGCACACATTTGAGGTTGGTTTTACTGAAGGTGCAGACTTTTAATCCAGCTTCTTCTCATAGGCCAACAGGAGAGCAGCAGCAAAAGCAAAAAGCTAGTGGGACATGGCG
Source organism: Intellagama lesueurii (assembly GCA_037013535.1). Taxonomy (NCBI): domain Eukaryota; kingdom Metazoa; phylum Chordata; class Lepidosauria; order Squamata; family Agamidae; genus Intellagama; species Intellagama lesueurii. Next base: position 243,814,843 of record JBAJHW010000004.1, on the reverse strand, counting down.
GCGGGGGGGTGGGGGGAGGTATTAGCTAGTGTCTTGTACATATGTCGGAAGTATAATTTGCTGCCTGCAAGACAGATGTTTTGGTGCACTGAGTACCTGGCCTGTTGAGATCATGTCGGCCCCTTGAAGCTAAGCTAGCTGAGCACGAGATGGTGATAAAGGCTGACAGATGAGGCCCTCGGGAACATATTCCTAATTTTACAGCTCCTCTGTGGTCTTGGGAAAGGAGGCTTCAACTGAACCAAAAGAGAATTAGACTGCTACTAGTTAGATGCCTGAGTGCTCACTGGAAGGACAGATCCTGAAGCTGAGGCTCCAATACTTTGGCCATCTCATGAGAAGAGAAGACTCCCTGGAAAAGACCCTGATGTTGGGAAAGTGTGAAGGCAAGAGGATAAGGGGACGACAGAAGATGAGATGGTTGGACAGTGTCATCAAAGCAACCAACATGAATTTGACCCAACTCTGGGAGGCAGTGGAAGACAGGAGGGCCTGGCGTGCTTTGGTCCATGGGGTCACGAAGAGTCGGACACGACTTAACGACTAAACAACAAAAGTTAGATGCCATGTCAGACCTGATTTATAGCAACCCTTAATAGGGCTTTCAAGGTAAGTGAGTGTTCAAGTAGTGGCCAGAATCAGCTTTGCTTCAATACCCAGTGGCCAGAATCCAACTGCTGCTAGCATAAGGTTTGCTTAATTTGTTGTGGTTCATTGCAGCCAACTGATGAGGTGCCAGAGCATGTGTGATTGTGCACCTAGCTGAGCAAATGATGGGCCCTGGCACTTCCTCAATGAGCTGCAATTAATTGTGACAAGTTACACAACCGTTCTGAGAAAGCCAGCAAGATTCCAGCCAATGTAGATTTGTGCCTTGTGTAAGTCATCCTTTGTGGCTGCTTTCCTTCAACCCTGCACTCTGCTGCACTCCACTCCCCTTACAAGTTTCCAGTCAAAAACTACACAGATCCCACCCCCCATCAGACCACCCTCAGTCTAGACCTGTTAGTCATGGAAGTGGCTCCCAACACCTCTGTGCCTCCTCTTCCACACTACGAAGATGACTACCTGGAAAAGAGCACTGTGTGTCCTTATGACCCTCACTTGTCCCCACAGAGGCAGACCAGGAGCCTTGGATTGACCAGATGAGAGGGAGGCCAAACATGCCACATGGCAGAGCCTTTCTATGAGGCAGCATCCTACACTGACATCTCTCAGGATTTCTCTCTGCTGTCCTTGAAAGAAGCACCAGCTCTTTTAAGAGAAAAATGACTTTATTGAAGGAAAAATATACCAAAAACTACAAAGATGGAAGAGCAGGAGGCAGTGCGCAAAAACCAGCTAGGAAAGTGCTGCCCCCATACATGACCCACCTAAACCCCAGGCAGCCCTGCCCCGCCCCTCTTCTAGTGCCCCCCAGGCCGGCATGGGTCACACAAAAGTGAGACGGCTCCTCTTCTGATTCACCTGCCAGACGTTGAGCTCCTCGTACTCACTGAGAGCGGCCTGGAACTGGGCTGGAGTGAAGCCTTTCGACACGCAGCGCTGTTCAGCCTCGGCAAGGGGGACAGAACGTGCTCCCCCAGTGGGAACCAGTTCTCGGATGGCTGCAAAGATTAGCTCGGAGGGACGCTGGGCCCTGCCGGGTGGGGGTCAGGAAAAGAAACAAAGGTTCAGCCAAAGTCTCTCCAGCCGGCAAGTGACTGCCAGTGCTCACAACAGAATTGGGCCGGGGAGACAGCAGAGAGGAAAACACACACACACACTGGCTTTTCTCACCTGCTTGGTTGTCCTTTGTCTGCCAAGAGAGAGTCCTTAGACATCTCCATAAGGCGCATGGCCTCGTTGACGTCTTCCTTCTCCACCATATCCACGCGCCTCAGCCGAGCCTAAATGAGGGAGAGCATCAAAGCCGCACCCTTGCGCTTCCCGGCACAGTCCTGCCCCACCAGCACCCAGCCTCTGCACTTGCAAATTCAGCTCAAATCCCCTGGGGCTTGTAGAGATCGTTCCCCATTCGGCCAGGGCCTGCAGCTGGTGCAGGAGGAGACTTGGACCCGAGATGTCCATCTTCAGCCCCCTGCCCTGGTAAAGTTTCTGGCCTTGAGAGAGGTACAGCATCATTCCTCAACAACCCTCTGCGCATCACTTTCTGGCCCTCAGGTAGGCCAACCTTCTGCCACCTCCTCCAAAGCTTTGAAAATTGGAAGTGGACCTTTCCTGATCCTGACTTTCAGTAAGTAAATACGTAAAATGACTTAAAATACCTACAGCCTATCAGTAGAATTACTCTGCCATTTTAAGTATGGTAATTTTATCCTCTCTTTCTTTGGGATGGCATTTTTAATGATCATAAACTACGTTGTTTTTTTTTTAAACTGTAGAATTGTTTATGAACAGTTAAGTAATTAAAAAGCTTAGAACACTCTTCTCTGGAGAAATAACCAACACTAAAGACTCACAACTGTTTTATTAGAGACATTAAACAAGCTTTTCTCAGGCTGCTTTTAACAGAAAGACTGCAAAGCTAACGTGTGTGCCTTTGAACGAAGAACTTGTTTATGGGGCCATTTTGGAGTAATGGGTGATAAAAACAGCTCTTCCTCTCAATCAGCATCAGGAGGAGCAGAAATACACGGAAGGAGGCAGAGACAAAGGAGCAGTCGTACGCGCGCTCGTGCACCTCTTGCTGCTGCCGCCGCCACCGCCGCCCAATTGCCTCCTCCAGGGCTCACGTGGCTTGTCCCCTCCGGTGGCGGAGGCAGCAGCAGCAGGAGAGACGGAGGCAAAGGAGCATTCACATGCGCTCGGGCGCCTCTTGCTGCTGCCTTCCCCGCCCGCCCGATCACCTCCTCCAGTGGGACTGACGGGGCTCACCTCCAGCTCACGTCCGCCTTGTCCCCTCCAGTGGCGGAGGCAGCAGGAGGCGGAGGCAAAGCAGTTGCACTGGAGGAGGTGATTGGGCGGGCAGTGGAGGCAGCAGCAGCAGGAGAGGCGGAGGTGCAGGAGCAGTTGCCCATTAACTGCTCCTCCACCTCCAGCGAGGGTCAAAATTAGGGGGTCGTCTTATACATTGGGGGGTTGTATACACGGAAAAATACGGTACATTAAAAACTGTATGCTATTGAGATCTGCTATTGAGAGTGAGAAAAAAAAAGTTGTGCAACTTTTCTGCTGCTTCAGCTGACAGCCCCCGTCATCCAGTGGAGAACCTGGTTATGCCACAGGAATACCAGCCAGATTGTCACAGGGCAGGGTGAGGTTGGGCTGAGCAGCAGAGAAGTGAGAAAGGTTGGCCATTTCATGTCTCATAACGACCTCTTAAGCTGGAAGAACATTTGAGAAAGTTAGAAAGCCAAACCAAAATAAAATAAAATAAAAATTAAAAAAAAAAATAGAAATTTAAAAAGCAGCATGTGAGTATTCAGTTGAACAGAGAAGTCGGCAAAATGACCTTCAAGGGGGATCACACGAACTGGGCCCGAGGCTGTGGGCAAAGGCAGCTCACCCTCCGCTACTGGCTTTGCAGTTTGGCTTCCCTGTTGATACAGAGCAGCTGCCGCAATACTGTCCTGCTGCTGGCGCTGAGCCCTCTGACCGAGGCCTTCCCCACAGTCTGTCCCCAATGCTTCCAAGCTGCCACTGCAGCCAAAAGTCATCCTCAGAACAAGCACAAGGCCGACTCCAGCTGTCCTAGAGGCCTTCCAGCCCCCCCCCCCCCCCCCGCTCACCAGGGCGGTGGCCAGGCGCAGAATCCCCAGCAGCGTGCGAGCTGAGGTGTAGGTGGTGTCCTTGCTGGCCCAGGCCTCCTTCCGCATCTCCACGTAGGCGGCTGTGATGTAATCCGCCAGTGACTCTGGCACAGCCGGCTGCCTCTGCTTACACAGGGCAATGTATCGTCTGCCAATAGAATGGGGGGGGGGGGGGAGGCTGAGCTGTGTTTTTGTATGTGTGCTCCATGACAGGGTCTTCTACATCCCTGTCGCAAGGAGCTCCTTTCAGCTATGTTCAGGAAATGTACGACATGGCATCCTCTTCCTCTAACAATGGGGGGGGGGGGGGGGAAGAGAGCCTGCTTCCCTCCCCTATCCTCAAAAACGTAGGCCAGGCACTCTGCTGAGCCCTGGTACTTACTCACTCACCTCATAAGGCCCATGTCCAGCTGCTGGAAGTGGCAAGGGGGCTGCCGGCTGTGCTGGTGGACGTAGGTGATGTGCTGTGCCAGACTGGGGCGGGGGAGAGGGAGGGGGGGGGGGGGGAGAGAGAAGCACAATTCCTCACCAAGAGCAGGAGAAACAGCGGCTGTAAGGGAGAGGGCTCAAGACCCCCACCCCTCCACAGGAGGGCTTGCCCAGAGGGCTCGCGGTCATCTCCCAGCTTACCGGAGGTCGTTGTCCCGATCAGGGCGGTCCTGGATCAGCCAGAGCAAGTCAAAGCGGGAGAGCAGGGCAGCTGGGAGCTGGATGTTCTGCTCCAGACTCCGTTTGGGGTTGTAGCGCCCATAGGCGGGGTTGGCAGCTGCCAAGATGGCACAACGGGCATTCAAGGTGGTCAGGATGCCCGCCTTGGCAATGGAGAGGGTCTGCTGCTCCATGACCTCGTGGATGGCTGTGCGATCCGACTCCAGCATCTTGTCAAACTCGTCAATGCAGCAAACACCCTGGTCTGCCAGCACCAGGGCCCCTCCCTCCAAGGTCAGTTCTCCCGTCAGTGGGTCGCGCAGCACAGCAGCCGTCAGCCCCACACCCGATGAGCCACGCCCCGTCGTGTACTGGCCTGCAGGGGAAGGGAGGTGGGAAGGGTTACTGTGGAAACCCTGCTTAAGTGGAAGCTACCTATATAGGCTCCGAACACCCCACCCCCAAGAAGAGGCCCAAGGCCAGGCCGCTTCTTCCTACTGTGCAAAAGAAAAAGAGGAGCAAAGGGCTGGCGGTGGGAGGTTACACAAAAGAGGCGTCAGACCCCATGTTTTGGGGGTGGGCAACGTAGTCCTTAGCCTTCCAGGCTCGTGTGGGCGACAGGCTGCTACCTCTGCATACTGGATGCACCCTCAGGCCTCTGAGTGTTTTTTATTTTATTTTATTTTTTTTGAAGTTCAAGCTGTGGACCTAGTGCTCAGGCATCCAATCCAAAAGGAGTGGAACCCCCATTCTCTGCGTCCACAGGAGAACAGCTGCAGTCTTGGGGCAGGGAAGCAGGTCCGTGCCCAAACGGGCCACTCTTAGCTGCTCGAGCGCCACAGCCAACAAGCCTGTGGGAGCTGCAGGTCAGCATCTGGAGCTCGACTTCTCCGCAGCCTCCCCTGTGCTAGTTCATACTCACTGCGTGGAGCCAGTCGGGTGATGTAGGAGAGCAGCTGGGACTTGGCCACTCCAGGGTCCCCCATGAGGCAAATGTTGATGTTCCCTGAAAGGGGTAGAAAAAAAGACAAGGGCCTGGTGATTTCTGCCCAGCGCGTAATTCCACTATTGCAGCAACACATAGGAGCTGCCGTTCCAACTCAAGGAATTCAACAGGCCCTCCTAAAGATGCCTAAATGGCCAAAGCAGTCTGGCTCAAAGGCATTTGGAAAAGATCCTTCTGTGTTGCTGCTCCTGTGCTCGGGAACTCTCTTCCTGAGTCCCTGCAAAGTACAACATCCCTGCAGGGATTCACAAAAGGAGGGAAGGAGGAATGGCTTTGGAGGGCCTTTAGAGGGCTGTTATCTATCAATGCACATACAGTAAAATTGTCCAGGTTGTTGTTACTAGGCCCTGTACATTTTATCATCCACATAACGTTTTTTACTATAGCGTGTCCCGTGTATGAATTGCATTTGTGCTCTGTGCGCTATTCTTGGTCTCTTTGGAGAGACAAAGAGCATATAAATGACAATAACCAACAAATGAATAGAGCACCTCCGTGCCCTGCCCAAAGGCACCCGCCCTTCCTGGAGGGGAATCTTAAAGCCCAGCTCAGAACCAGGGTCGCCCTGAGGTGGGGCAGAGTGGCAAAAAGGCCTCCAAGAGCAGCAAAACGGGGCACGGAGGTGGCTACAAAGCATCTCTAGGGCAGGAGGAGACCTTCTCCCAGTTCTGGGACTCACCCCGAATCTTCATGCCCCTGGGGTTCTGGTCCACCCCCCCCACCAGCAGCAGCAGCAGCGCCTTCTTCACATCCTCATGACCGTAGATCTCAGGGGCAATGGAAGCTGCCAGCTTGTCATAGAAATCTTCCTCTGGAAGAAAACAGATGGGTACGTCCACACCTCTGCACAGAGTGTATTGCAGGCAAGCAGTTCCCAAAATCCGCCCATAAGATGAAAAAGAAGGAGTTGAAAGAAGGCTGAATGTTTTCCCCTTTGACAAGGGCAATCTGATTGCATACCGCTGGTGTGGTGCAGAAATCTTAAATGAGAGATGCTAAACGGAAGTGTTCTTTCTCCATCACACCTCCAACCAGCTCAATTGCCCTCCAAACAGTAAATAGCACGGGCTGGAGTAGGGCTGGGGGAGGAGAGGGTTAATATTTTTCTACACTTTTAATTGTATTTATTGTATTGTATTGTAATTTTATCCTCACTGCACTTTATGATTTTTTATTTTCGCCCCTATGTATTGATGTTGTTATTTGCTATTTTGTTACTTTGTTGTTTTATGCTATTTGTTGTAAACCGCCCAGAGTGCCCTTGGCTGTCAGGTGAACAGTATATAAATCAAATAAATAAATTAAATAAATAATAAATTAACTATACACACTGAAAGTCCTGACCCAGAGTGGAATTGTTTCTCCCCATAACAGGAAAGTGGTTTAAAAAATGAAAGCTTTTGTAATGTACAGCTTGACTCTGAAAGAGTAGCACCTGGAACTCTGACAACCTTCTCCCAGACTGGCCAGCGTAAAGTGCATCAGCCTCTTTGGGAACTCCACCGGCCCTCTGCTTCCACTGAGAATAGTCCACTTGTTTCTACTGCAAACAACTGATTTTGAAGTAGTTACAGTGCCAAGCGCGCTCTCTTCCTTTCCCGGCAGCTTCTGAGACTCTGACTCAAAACAGGCTTAATCCAAAGCCTCCTCCAGAGCCCTGGCTGGCCTGCCATCTTGGCAGTAGTTCTAGTGTGCTTAACATCATTTGCCAGCCCCGCAGTCCAGGCCTGTTTTGGGTGGGAAGGTGGGGGAAGTGCAGAGAGAACCTGCGCTCTCACCTGTAATCTGGCGCAGCTCCTCCTCACTGATCCCCCCTTCTCCCAGCTCCTCCTGCTCACTCTTGCTCATGCAGACAATATGATGGGCCTCCAGGAACGTATCTGAGAGCAGGCCCTGTTGGAACAAGGCAAGCCACAGGCTCAGTTCAGAGACTCAGCATTCTCGCCCCCGGGAACCCCCACCCCACAGTTGCTCTCCCACCTGCAGGAGCTGACGGAAGCCCGTCTGTCGCACAGGAAGAAAGATGCCCGTGATGCTGACATGGTCGCCCGGCTGCACGAGGCGTGTGTTCTCCCCTTGCACACTGACGTTCATGGAGCGTGGCAGGTTCCCCACTGGCACTTGGTCACTCTACATGTAAGGAAGGCAGAGGTGGCTATATCAGAGAGGCCTGGGCAGGCTTTCCTCACTCTTCCTAGTGCTCTCGGGCTTGCTGTTGAAAATGCCCAGGTTTCTGAGGCGGTGGGCAACACACAGACTTCTCCGGCATCCATGGGGCTGGCTATTCGACATCTTACTGGCCCAACACGCTGTCAGCAGAGCAGTTGGGCCCATGCCCACCCTGTTCTGGAATGAGCTGCACTCCTATCCAAGACCAGCCCAAGTGGGTCCCGGGCAAGAGGACTAGGATTTCTTGCCCAAAGGGCTGTCTTTCACGACCGCTGGGGAACCACACGTCCCAAGCACAGGGCCTGCCATCCTGCTGAGGCCAGGTGCAGGAAGCACCTCTCCGTAGCACATCATGAGAAGCACCACTGGCTTCTAGGGATCAACGCTGAGCACGATTCCAAGTGCTTCCTTTGAAAACCACATGCATTCCTTGGGTCCTGAATGCCTGCAGAAATGTCTTCTTGTACATCTCTGATGTTACTCAACACACCTCCTGCTGGCTCCCTACTGCCTGAAGAGAGGCAGGTGGACCGGGGGGGGGGGGGGGGAAGGGCCGTTACAGGTACGCAGAGAGCTTGGTCTGTGCAGTGCCTGTCTCAGCAGCTTGTTTAGAGGGAGGGAGTGGAGCTCCTTTATCTTCCCAGGCCTTTAACTTTGGGGCTGCGCTTTCTTGTGTATTGTAGATTACTCCTAATGCCTTGAACTGAAGAGCCCGCCAATACTCCAAGGAGAAAGCTTCCCCAGAGTCTACTATCTACATCGCCAAGTCTGTCATGCAACCTGTTTGGGGGAAAGATCAAACCTTCTCCCTTTCGGAACAACAGCAAGGCGCCCTCCCCAACTCACATGCTCCTGTATCCGAAGTTCCTGGTACTTGATGAACTTGGAGCCCCGGCTCTGCAGGTAGAGACGGCCTCCAGATCGATTGGTTTGGCACTCCCGGCTTGGGCACATCAAGAGAGGCGTGAAGGAGGGGGACTGGATCTGGAAACAACAGACATCAGCCAAAAAGAGGGAAGGACACACAAAGGGGAAGGCAGGAAAGCGCATGAGCATGTGCACACACACACATACGGGCGAGCGTACACTAACCCTAACCACTTACCGGCTGGTAGGTTTCTGCCCCACACTGGTCACAGCTGTAGGTGGCCACCACCATGCGAGGCTTCACCTCAGAGACACGCGTGACGATGCCCCGGATGGTCACCAGCTTGCCGATAGCATCAGCCTTCACTTCCCGGATCACACGGGCTTTGGTGGTTGAAGGTGCCTTAAAGTACAGCTCACTGCCAAGAGAAGAGAGGCAAGGGAGAATTAGAGGAGGCGAAGGTGGCCTGCCTCCCAAACACAGTTTGGCCTCCCATGGATAGGAGTTCCAAAGTTTGGGAGCAGCCACAGAGAAAGCTGTCTCCCATGTCCCCACCAAGCGTGACTGAGAGGGTGATGGGACCGAGAGAAAGGCCTCTCCTGATGATTTCTAACACCACAGAACCATCTGTCACAGGAGGAGGGAGAGTGTTAGCTTTAGTTACAGATCTTCAGAGAATAATGATGCTCGCAGTCTAATCGTTAATTAAGGCAGTAGCTTTAGGTCTCCTCGCCTTAACAGAGGAACACAAATCTAGAAGACCTCACAATTCCTACCAGTCCCCAGCAATTTACCTTGAAAACTGTCAAGCATCTCCTCTGCAGCTAAACTAGCGCTGCCCAAACCAGTCCAAATAACAAAAACTGTTGCCAAAAGAAAAGGAAAACGAGTGGGAAAGCCCTCCACTCTCTTTGGTGCCTCTGGCCAGCCCAGAGGTCCCTGGCGGGATCATGCCCGGAGGTACCGGACAGCCTGCGGGTGCTGCCAGTCCTTCAGGGCCAGGGAGGGGCCAGGGAGAGGCAGCGGTTGCTCCTCTCCTTACCCCGGGCAGGGGGCGGGGGGGGGGGGGCAGCGGCCGGCCTCTCCTTCCCTCCTGAGGAAGAGCCCTGTGCGGCTCCTGAGGCTGGCCGCCTCCCGCCGGGAGGGAGCGCCGGAGGGGGGGGCGGCACTCACAAGCGGCGCAGGAGCTCCGGGGGGAACTGGTTCTGGGGGGTCGCGGGGCTGCCCGGGGTCCCGGCCGCGTCCCTCCATCAGCAGGCGGTGCTCCAGGTACACGTCCAGGGCGTCCTTGGAGGTCACCTGCGCCGGAGGTGGAGAGAAAGGGAGGGAGGGAGGGAGTCACGTCGGGAGGGGGACTAACCCCCCCCGCCCCGCCCCGCCCCGCCCCCGGGAGGCCCTTCACACGGCTCTTCCCCCCCTCCCAAAAGAGCCCCCGCCGGGCCCACCTCCCGGCGCCGGAGCTGGGGCAGGAGCTCCGAGGCGGCGTCGGCGAAGACCCGCTCGTAGCGCTTGGCGTTCTCGCAGGCCGAGTCCGCCAGCTCGGGATCCTCCTCGGCCACCTCGTCCAGGTCCACGTAGAGGGCGGTCTGCTCCCGGTGAGCCAGCGCTTCCTGCGGGCCAGAGAAGGGGAGGGAAGGGAAGGGAAGGGAAGGGGGTCAAGCCTGGCCGCCGCCCGGAGGCCCCCCCCCCCGCCGCCGCCGCCACCCCCTCCACCCCCCCCGGGGTCTCCGCCTCCCCCTCCGCCTCGGGCCCCCTCGAGACTCACCAGCTGCTCCCGGTAAGGGAAGGCCTTGGCCTGGCCGTCCGCGCCCGGCCGGTGGAAGCCCTCCAGGAACGCCCGCGCCTTCCCTGCGGAGGAAGAAAGGAAGACAGAAAAAAGGGCCGTCAAGAAGGCGCGGGACCGGCCGACCGACCCCCTCCGCCCTCCCCCGCGCCTCCCCCGCGCTCCCGCTCACCGCGCTCGGCCTCGTAATCGCCGCTCTTGGTCGCCGCCGCCGCCATTTCGGCCTCCGTTTCTTTTTCCCGCGCTCTCGCCCGGCCGAGTGGCGCCAAGCCGCCCACGTGACCCCTACGGCGCCTGGCCCGGCCAATCCCAGCACGGCGAGGACCTCCCGCCCCGCCTCCCTCGGCAGGCCTTTTATGACCACGTGACCTAAGCCGGAAGGAGGGAAAGGCAAGGGGGCGGGCCACGAGGGGGAGAGGCGGGGTCTCCTGTCCCCCTGCCCGCCCCGGGGCATGCGCAGAGTGCTGTCGCGGGTGTGGCCTGGGCTCGGAGGAGGAAGAGCCGCCGCCGCCGCCGCCTCGGGCATCGGGATGCTGCCGCAGGCGTTCGTGCTCTCCTCCAAGGGCGACCGGCTCCTCTACAAGGACTGTATCCTCCCCCCGGGCGGGGCGGGGCGCGGGAGGGGGGAGGGTCTCTTCGAGGCGGGGGCTGGCGGGGGGAGGGGGCCGCGCTTCAACCCCCCCCCCCCCGGCGCAGCGCCCGGAGCCCCTTCGCCCAAGGCGGGCGCCCGCCGCGGGGTCCGCTCCGTCCGCCTCGCCGCCCTGCTTGCTGCTGCTGCTGCTGCTGCGGTGGTTCAGGGACCTCGCGGGAGGTGAGACCGGCGGAGGCTCGCGGTGGCCCGGGCGCGGCCCCCTCTTCGGCCGAGCCCGGCCTGGGGCCTCCGGGAACGGGCCTGCCCTGGAACGGAGGGCGACGGAGGCGTTTGCCCGCTTGGGGTCCCTTGGGAAAGGCTCCAAAGCCGGGGGAAGTTCCCTGGCAGAAGCCTCCGGGTGGGGCGGGGGGGGGGGGGAGACCTTCTGGGCGGCCCTGCCCGCTTTCAGCGCCAGTGGAAGAAGAACGCGCCTAAGCAGGATGATGCCCGTTGCGCGGGAGGAAGGCACGAGGGGCGCCTCCAGAAGAAGGGCCCGGCTTGAGCGCTCCGGAGGAGGAAGAGAGAAGCGCCGGCCGGCGCGCCTGGGCTCAGCCCGGGACCCCCAAGGGAGGCGGAGGCGGAGGCGGAGGCTGGGAAGGGAAGGGGTGAGAAAAGACCCTGGAGGGCAAGGATCTCTCACAGGAGGGCAAGGCCAAGGGTCATCCGCCCTCTTGGGTTTCCCCTTCACCCTGTCTGGGTGAGAAAGCTGACAGGGGGGAAAAAACACCCTGATTCATTCGAAGTGTGGTTAGGGAAGGCAGCAGGAGAAGAGAAAAGACCAAACATGAGAGGGATTGACTCTAAAAGAACCACACCCTTGAGTTTGCAAGAGCTGAGTTGAGAACAGGACCTCGTTCAAAGGGCCACCAGAGGCTGGAGGCAACTTGATGGCAAGCAATTATTATTCATCTTCGGTCTGAAGACAAATAAAGATGGTGTCGCGGTCCCTGCAGCTGCTCTTTCAACATCCATGCCTCTTATTCTGTGGAAACTGAGAGGGCATTCCTGGCCTCCCCTTCAAGCTTCCCTGATAAACGCCCTCACAAAACGCTTTTTACTCTTGCGGGTTGCGGTTTCCCAGAGATTCTGAATGCAGCTAGAGACGCGCGCCTGGTAGGTTTTCCCCCTTCCCCCCCCCCACTGCAAAGTCAGTGTCTCCCATCCTCTCTGGTGTGGTCCCTCCACCTTGCACCATGGGCATGGAGCTGAGCACACCAGTGCAATCAGGCCAGGATCTGCAAGACAGTTTGCCAACAGCCCGAGGTCAACCTCAAACCAACAGACGCAGCCTTTCCCTCTTTCTTGCCTCTTCCATCACTCCTGGACAAAACGGGCTGTTCTCTGGCTTCTGGCTGCGAGGTCCCAAAAGTCTCCCAGGGGAAGCTACAGCTTAGTAACTCATCCCACAAGCAGGACCAAGTCATTTAGTTTACAGGCTGTGTCCTTATCTTCCTTAACGTGGTGGCCCTGGACAGTCCGTGGCGATGGAGACTCAGGCCTGGTGGACACCTTCTGCCGCAGGATCGCTGTGCTGCCTGCAGACCAGGCACCTGTCTTCATGGTAAGGGAAGGGAATAGAACAGGGTACAGGTATGAAGGGAGGGGGGACATCTTGCTGTCTTGCTGACCTCTGCCTCCTCTTCTGGGCTTTCTCCACTCTAGCAAGCACGGCCGGGGCTGCATTTTGCTCACGTGCGACATGCTGGCCTGTATTTTGTTGCAACTGTCCTGCCCAGCACCTCCCCATTTGTTGCTGTGGAGTTCCTCAACAGGTGAGGAAGACGGGATGGATCAAGTGGATAGAAGGAAGCTCATTTCCCTCTCACGCCATACCAGAACCAGGGGACATCCACTCCAATTGAGTGTTGGGAGAGTGAAAACAGACCAAAGAAAATATTTATTTCCCCAGCGGGTTAAGTCTGTGGAACTCCTTGCCACAGGATGTGGTGATGGCATCTGGCCTAGAGGCCTTTAAGAGGGGATTGGACAGATTCCTGGAGGAAAAGTCCATCGCAGGTTACAAGCCATGATGGGGATGTACAATCTCCAGGCTTAGAAGGAAGGGACCTCCAGATGCCAGATGCAGGGCAGGGGGATCAGGAGACAGGTCTCTCGTTGTCTCGGGTGCTCCCAGAGGCATCTAGCAGGGCTACTGTGAAATACAGGGAGCTGGACTAGAGGGGCCCTTGGCCTGATCCAGCAGGGCTCTTCTTATGTTCTGATGTCCTTAGCCCCCCTTCCCTCTGCCTGGGACCCCCCAGCCCTGGGGAACGTACCCTGAGTCCCTCTCTTGGCTTTCCATGGTAGCAATTGATATACAAATGCAGAAGAATGTGACACTTCTATTAGACCGCTAAAAATAAACAAGTGAGATGTATAAAATTATGCAGGGGACGGATAAAGTGGATAGAGGAAAGCTCTTTTCCCTCTCACGTGATACCAGAACCAGGGGACATCCACTCAAATTGAGAGTTGGGAAAGTGAGAACAGACCAAAGAAAATATTTATTTCCCCAGCGGGTTAAGTCTGTGGAACTCCTTGCCACAGGATGTGGTGATGGCATCTGGCCTAGAGGCCTTTAAAAGGGGATTGGACAGATTCCTGGAGGAAAAGTCCATCGCAGGTTACAAGCCATAATGGAGATGTATAATCTCCAGGCTTCAAAGGAAGGTACCTCCAAATGCCAGTTGCAGGGGAGGGGTATCAGGACACAGCTATCTAGTTGTCTCGTGTGCTCCCAGAGGCATCTGGTGTGAGATACAGGAAGCTGGATTAGATGGGCCCTTGGCCTGATCCAGCAGGGCTCTTCTTACAGTCTTATGACAGGATGGGTGATCCAGGTGAACAGGGCAGGAGGTGGTGTGACTAATTTCTTGTGGCACAGTGGTTAAACTGCAGCACTCTGCTCACAACCTTAGTTTGATCCTGACAAGTTCAGGTAGTTGCCCCAAGGTTGACTCAGCCTTCCATTGTTCCAAAGTTGATAAAATGAGTACCCAGGTTGGTGGGTGGGCAAAGTGTTCTTGGCATAATTACGTTGTAAGCCACTCAGAATGCTCTAACACTATGGGGTGAGATATAAGTCAAAACAATAAAAATAATTCTCTCTCCATTGCCCCTCTTGGTAGATTGGTAACTCTCCTGAAAGACTACTGTGGTTCCCTAAATGAGAAGACAGTCAGCTTGAACTTTGCACTCATCTATGAAGTACTGGATGAGCTGCTGGTATGTTTGCTTGGAGGAGGAGGAGGTGGTGGCAATGGTGAGGGTGGAAGGGACATGGTCCTCCTGGAGCAGTGTGGCATGAGGAGATGATGCCCACGGCACTGACTAGCTATCCAGCAAGGCCCGTTCAAGTTGTCGGGACTGAACTGCTTTGTGGAGGCAGTGGGGGTGGGGAGGAGATGGGTTCCAGTCCTAAAAGGACCAGGCAGGGGCGGGAAGGGGACTTGGTTCAAGTAGTGTGGCGGCAGCAGCAACAGCACAAGAGCAGCAGAGGGAGTGCCCGTTTCTGGAACCCCTGTGGGGCCACTGGGGAAGCCCTGCCATGCTTCCGGTGGTGCCAGGGAGCCCCTCTTCACCCCCATGCCCAGTACTTGTTCACGATCCCAGCACCTTGTACTGAGAGCTATAGAAAGCTATCCTGTTGGTGGCCACAGCCTTCCTCATTCAAGCAGTTTTATGGTCCCTTGTCTTCTGAGCTGCTGTCACAGATGTTGTGGCTGGTTTTGTCAAACCCTATGCTGTGGAAAATCTCCCCGAAGGTGTTGTTCCTGGTTCCAAACAAACCCCATCTCTGCTTCTTTCTTTGGGTCAGGCTGAGAGCTGGCTGTATATGTCTGCGTCCTCTCTCCCTGCAGTACTGACCTAAAATGAGGCGGAAGGAAAGGCCTGCATGGGCAGCCAACCAACTCAGCTTCTAAACCATCTCCTCCTTCCACCCTCAGGATTACGGCTACATTCAGACAACAGCACCTGAGGTACTACGGAATTTTATCCAGGTGGAACCTGTGCTGAGCGAACACTTCAGCCTTCTTGACCTTAACACAGTGGGTCTGGTGAGTAGAAACAGATAGGACTCAAACCATCTCTCTCCTGAGAGGCAGTGAAAGCTGGGGAACTAGATGGTTCAATGAAAATCTCAACCCCTTATGTGGCTGCTGTAGGACAGCACATTCCATGTTGGCTGATTGGAAAACAAAAAGAGACCACACCGCGAATAAACGCCACAGGGGTTTTATACACGTCATCAATGTAACTGTAGGTGCAAGTGCTTTGCAGAACCGTTCTGGAAGCTGCACCTGAACAACGATGCTGCAGAACTGGAGCAGGTGAAGTGATGGCAACCAAAACAGCTTTGCTTTTGTTTTGACTAACAGAATTGTCCTTTGCATTTCCCCCGAAAATTGTCTTTGATTTCCATCCAAAGTTCTTCTGGTTCACAGTAATGCAAATTTATTCTTTGTGTGTACTTTAAATTCATCAGAAACTTTGTCTAAATCATGGGTCCCCAACCCCCGGTCCGTGGCCTGGGCCGGACTGGACCATGGAGATGGATGTCCCACCTCCCCGCACACACTCCCGCCTGCACAGCCCCTTCACGCATGTGCGCGAGTGCCCCCACCCCTTCATGCATGCGTGCGCATGCATGAGTGTGCCCCGCCTCTTCGCGCATGCTAACAAGCGTGGGGGGGGGTACCCCGCCTTCCTTGCACATGGACCCCGTCCTCCCCCAACCGGTCCACGGTGTCAAAAAAGTTGGGGACCACTGGTCTAAATTATACCTTGGAACTAGGATTCTTTCAGTTTTCTTTTTTCAGCTTTTTGTAAATTTTGATATTAGCCATTCGTGATCAGGACCACAATCTGCTCCTGGTCTTATTCTGGCAGAGAAAATACAGCTTTTCCATCTCCTGCTTCCAATTCTGTAGTCCATTTGATTTCTGTATTAGTCATCCAGTGATGTCCAGGTGCACAGTCATCTGTTTAGTAACCTGAAGCACGTACTTGCAATTAACAGGTTGTTGCCTTCACAGAATTCTGTGCATTACAGTGGAGTCTCGACTTACAGACGGCTCCACTTACGGACTTTTCGACATCCGTACTTTTCTGGCCGCAAAGTTTCACTTCAACTTGCGGCTGGAGAATCGACCTACGGACCAGAAGAGGGAGGCGGGGAAAGCGCCAAATTCAAATTTGCCGCTTTCCCCGCCTCCCCCTTCCAGTCCGTAGGCCGCGGATCTGCCTCCGGATGCTTGCCAGGGCTTCTCCGCCGCCATGGGAGGCATCTTGGAGGTCCCCCCCCGCCGCCGATAGTGCCTCCGAAGCACGATCGGCGGCGGGGGGGACCTCCGAGAGGCCTCCCATGGTGGCGGAGAAGGCATCCGGAGGTCCGCCGCCGCCGGGAGCCGAGCCGCGCCGGGCGATCCCGGCCATGCTCGGACTCCTGGACTTCCCCCACCGCCGCCCGGCTCCCAGCAGCGGCGGCGGCGGCGGGGGAAGTCCAGGAGTCCGAGCATGGCCGGGATCGCCCGGCGCGGCTCGGCTCCCAGCAGCGGCGGCGGGGGACCTCCGGAGGCCTTCCCCGCCGCCATCTGAGGCCTCTCGGAGGTCCACCCCCACCGCCGATCGTGCTTCGGAGGCACTATCGGCGGCGGCGGGGAACCTCCGAGAGGCCTCCCATGGCGGCAGGGAAGGCCTCCGGGGGTTCCCCCCCCCCCCCCGCCGACGCAGGCTTTCCCAGGGTGGACCGGGCCTACCAGGGGAGGGCATCTCCCGGTAGGCCCGGTCTACTCCCTGGGAAAGCCTGGGGAGTAGACCTGAAGGGGGAAGCCCTCCCCTGGTAGGTCCACCCTGGGAAAGCCTGCGTCGGCGGGGGGGGGGGGAGGCCTCCGGCAGCGGCGCCAAAGCCCTCAAGAGTCCTCCGGTAGTGGCAATGGCGGCGGCGGGGGACCCCTGGAAGGCTTCGGAAAGGTAAGTTCCCTTTTTAAAATTTTTTTTGGGGGGGGGGGCGTTTTCTTGGCCGGTTACGGATTAAATGGTTTTCAATGCATTCCTATGGGAAATGCATTTTCGACTTGCGGACTTTTCGACCTACGGACCCCGTTCCAATACGGATTAATTCCGTAGGTTGAGACCCCACTGTATTTCTTCTGCTTCATGTCTCTCTCATAGGCCAAACTTTCCAAGGGTTGGTTCTCTTTTGTTTCCTACTGTTGCATTTCAGTCACCTATTATTAGCATGTCCTGCTTCAGTATGTGATCAGTTTCCTCCTAGACATAAAAGCTTTTGGTTTCTTCTTCTTCACATCTGTAGTTGGAAAATAGATTTCAATGATGTTTCTCTTGGTAGGTTTTCTGATAAGTTTGATAGATATAATTTGGTCAAATTTTGTGTTATAGTCCCTAACTGCTTGTGTTACATCTTATTAGAGCCGCTCTGCTCCTTCTGAGTTTGTCTTTTCCAGAGCCGAACATTCTGACTTAACATGTTCCAGTCCAGTCCACTTTAGTTCACTGACACGAAGTGCTGCAATGTTTAAACATTCAATTTCTTGCTTTACAGCTTACAGTTGACCTTGATTTATACTTTTCACATTCCATGTTCCAGTTGTGTGCGTTGTGCAGCATCAGACTTTCCTTTCACTTCTGTGCACACCAGCCACTAGAAATCCTTTTGGTTTTAATCTAGTTGTGTCATTAGTGACAGCACTATTCATATGTGATATTTGCTCTTCCCCATTAGCTGATTATTTTACTTTAGCATGGGTTTTCATTGAAAAGAGAGTCTATCACCCTTCTGGCAGATGTGAGATACAAGTTGAGTGGACAGGATTGCAGCTTGAGACTGATGAAGAAAATAGTCAAGAAATATCTCATTGCTTTGATCGAGTTCAGATCTCCAGGATTAGAGAGCTGCATCCAAAACTATTGAAGGAACTGGCTGAAAAGATTTTGTAACCACTTGTGGGAAACTCCTGCCTAAAGGTTGTAGCTGCATTCTGTTTCAGTGACGTGCATACACTCCTGGCAGGATGTGGCAGCTGCCAGCAGGCGGGGTAGCCCCTTCTTCTGCCCTTTCGCTTAGAGGTAGAACATAAGATCAAAGGGTTATTTTAGCCAATCCTATTTACGATTAGGTAACTAGTATCCTATCTGTTTCTCTCATAACATACTGTGTAATCATGCTAAGTCAATAAAAAGAGCCCTCAGGGCTTTGCCAGTAGGCTCCGCTGGTTCGGACATCTGCTGTCGACTCCTTTGTTCTCTCTCTCCAAGGCAATTAGCCTTTCCTTTGTTCCGTGATCACCACAACCACTGTCTATTATTTTCTTGAAATCATGGAGAATGGGTGAAGTGCCAGATGACTAGAGGAGGGCTAACATTGTTCCTATCCTCAAAAACCGGTGAACTACAGACCAATCAGGCAGACATCAAACCCAGGAAAAATTCTGGAGCAGATTTTAAAGTGGTCATCGTGCAAGCACCTCAGAAACAATGTAATAACTAGAAGCCAACACAGATTTGCCAGGAACAAACTCATCTTACCTCATTTTTTTTCATTCTTTCAGCTCCCATTTAGATTTCTGAATTGAGCACAGTGTTGGGCTCAATGGCTTTATTTTGTTGTTGTTTAGTCGTTAAGTCGTGTCCGACTCTTTGTGACCCCATGGACCAGAGCACGCCAGGCCCTCCTGTCTTCCACTGCCTCCCGGAGTTGGGTCAAATTCATGTTGGTCGCTTCGATGACACTGTCCAACCATCTCGTCCTCTGTCGTCCCCTTCTCCTCTTGCCCTCACACTTTCCCAACATCAGGGTCTTTTCCAGGGAGTCTTCTCTTCTCATGAGATGGCCAAAGTATTGGCTTTATAGGCCTCTGCCAACTCCTATGGTTTTTATATCAGATGTTCTGAATACCATTCAGTCAATAGCAAAGGAAACAGAACTTTCTCCTCCAAACTTTGCCATCATTATTAATAATAATAATAGTGTGCTGTCAAGTTGCTTTTGACTTATGGCGACTCTTTAGCCATTGGGGCTAAGAAGTGCTTTATCCTTCCCTTCTTCTGAGGGTGCTCTGGGACCACCAAACACCTTGCCCGCGAGTACACAGGTTGGCTCTTCTCCCAGCAGGCACAGTGGGGAATTGAACTCTCAACCGCTGGCTCTATAGCCAGAGACCTAAACCACTTACCTTCTTTGAAATCGTTTGTTATATGCCATCAGATTGCATCTGACTTACAGCTGCCATGATAGTTTTCAGTGCACAGAAAATATTTAAGGAATGGTTCTCGTAGCTCTACACCCCAAGTGAGTTTCTATGACGGAGCAGGGATTTGAACCAGGTCTCCAGAACCTTACTCCATCACTCTTTAATACAGTGGACTGGCTAAATCAGCAACCTTTTTTTGGCCATGGCCATGAACACAATATGAAACATAGGCTAAATCAGGACTGTAGAAGTCACATAATGAACCTTTTAAGGTTTCCAGTTTGTGGCCCATTCAGATGTGCCACGGCCCTGCAGGGGGCCTTATGGCCCCCAGTTGAGAATGGATGGGCTAAAAACCACTCACCCTCTAGCTCAGTGGTTCTCAAACTGGGGTCCCCAGATGTTCTTGGGTTGCAGTTCCCAAAAGCCACTTGATGTGCTGGCCAGGATTTCTGCGAGACAACCACTGCCTAGTAGCTTTTGTTCTCACCTGGAAATATGAATATTTGATGGACTGTCACTTGAAGGCAGAGCAGCCCTGCTCTGGAGGGCATAATTAGGACAATTATTTTTTCTTCTTCTTCAGGAAGGCAGATTTCAGTGCAGCACAGTCTTGGATGGAGCCCCATTGCCATTCCATTCCCCCAGGTGTGATTCAGGGAACTGTCATCTTGCACCTGCCTTGGCAGTGCTCTTTGGCAACGCCTGCTCACCCTTGTTTCTGCACTTGATCTTTCCTATGATTGCAGTTTGGAGCGGACACCCAGCAAAGCAAGATTGCCCCCAGCTCTGCAGCTGCCCGGCCTGTCCTGTCCTTGCGGGGAGAACAGGTAAGAAACTTTGCCGCTCTCTCCCCTGCCTCAGTTTGCCTTTTAGCCGCTGTCCACATAATAAAAGTATTGCAAAGCTGCTGGCAGAACAGGTGCCCTGGCCACATGGGACAGCTGTGCCACTTACCAACTCACAGCACATGGAACTCATTTCCTCCTGCCATGCAGACACAACGTGGAGAGGAGTGACGTTAAGACCTCTGCCACTGTCTCATCTCTCTTTTTCCAGGTCTCGCAGCCTGAAATTTTTCTAGATGTGGTAGAGAGGCTCATGGTCACCATCGCAGCTAATGTGAGTGGATGAGCAAGGGTCTGGGTGAATGATGCCCCCCCCACTGCCCATGGGCAGACCTTCCTTGAATTTCCACAAGTCTGTCAAGAGAGAAGGAACAAGAGTCTCCTGGTTTCCCCCCCCCCCCCTCCTAGGGCACCCCCATGAAAACTGACATCCAAGGGGAAATTCGGCTCAAGAGTTTCTTTCCAGGTTGCTCTGGTGAGTAAAAGCTGCAAGAGGGGCGAGCGTCCTGGTTCCAGGGGACCAAACCACAAGGGCATGCTTTGGACCAAGTCCTGTTTCCCAAGGGCTGTTTGTGGGAAATACGCAGTGCATTTCCTGCCTCTGCTGTTCCTCTTTTGCAGAGGGCTCTGTTTAGGGCAGGAACACTGCCTGCGAGATGGCGTGCCCCCACCCCATTTTCATTTCATGCCGAACCCTCCTGGCTCCACCTAATGCTTGGGGACTCCTCTCCCGTTCAGCTGAAAACATACATGAGTCTCCGTCCCAGGAGGACTATGCTTGGAGAGCACTTTTGATATTGGGGGGGTGGTGATAGTTCTGGGCCGCCTCCAAGACTTTCACACCCTCAGTAGCAGAAGCCCTGGCGCTGCCCCTGAGGCAGGAAGGGACAAGGATCTGCCCCCTGCCCTTGGTGCCGCTCGAGATGCTGCCTGCATTAGAGACAGCCGGCAGGCGCTTGGCCTCAGGGCGGCAGGAGGATCTACTACCTGCCACTGCGTGAGCCCTGCCCCAGGAGCTGTGAGGCCCCTTTCTGGACACTCCTAGCCAGGGCTGAGCCTCAGTAGGGTGGCAGGGTCTGCAAAGGGGTGGGGCGGGGCCTCTTCTGCCGGAAAGGGGCTGTCCTCATTCGCAGGCTGTGCCTTCTGTTGCAGAAATGCGGATCGGCCTGACGGAGGAGTTCTGCGTGGGCAAGACGGAGCTCCGAGGTGAGCGGCGGGTCCCTGCCTCTGCCCCAATTCCCTTCCCCAGGAAAGGCCCCCTTTTGCTCCTTGACGCTGCTCCCACTTGTCCCCAGGCTATGGCACTGCCGTCCGCGTGGATGAATGTTCCTTCCACAGTTCTGTTAAGCTGGATGAGTTTGAGCGCAGTCGCATCCTCCGGGTGACCCCCGGTCAGGGGGAGGTAAGGATGGGGGGGGGGAAGGGGACTGGGAGGAGCAGAGGTGGGAGAGACGAGCCTCTCCTGATCTCTCTCTCTCCCCCCTTGCCTCCTCCTTTGCAGCTGACCTTGATGCAATACCAGGTGGCGGACGACATCCCTGCGGCCCTGCCCTTCCACCTCTTCCCCACCATCAGCCACGACCCCAGTGGCCGGTGAGTACCAGCTGCAGTCCTCCTCTGCACCTCAGGTACCCCCCCCTCCAAGAGAAAGCAAACAAGCAAGGGAGTGCAGGGGTTCTCTCCATTTTGCATCTGTTCTGTTTTCTTCCCCCACAGGATACAAGTTTATCTCAAGCTCCGCTGTGACTTATCCCCCAAGAGGTAAAATACCTTGTTTGGTTTGTGTGGAGAAGAGCAGAGACCAGCTACACGCTGTGTCCCTCCTGCCCCCTGGGGGTCTGCTCACCATCCTTTCTCCTTTGCAGCTACGCCGTGAACGTCCACCTCCACCTCCCAGTTCCCAAGGCTACTTTGAGGTAAGACAGGCCACCGCCTGCTCTCGTGGAGGACAGCGGACTCTCTCTGGGGCAGAAGGGGTCTCTGCTGGCCTCTGCTGCTGCTACACAACCTGACAGCCTCACCTGGCCATGGGCTGGTGGGGGGGGGGGTTCCCTTCACCTTACTGCCTCCCTCCCTCCCTCCCCTCTGCCCAGCTTCTCTCAGGAGCTAAGCAGTCCAGAACAGACGGCTGCCTTGCAGGCCACCACCAAATCCGTGGAGTGGGTTGTACCCCGCATTCAAGGCGGCTCCCAGCTTTCTGCCCTCTTTAAGGTAAGGCTTAAATGCAGGGAGGGGAGAGGCCCTCACGGCAGTGGGCACAGCAGCTGGGCAGAGCCCCCTGGCTGCTGTCTCTGGCTTGTAGCCTGGACGCTGGCGCTTGTCTCTCTCCTCTCAGAGATCTGCTTTTCCTTGCAGCTGGAGGTGCCGGGACTGAGCCGGGCAGGGCTGCTAGAGTTAGGCCCGGCCAGCCTCTCCTTTGAGTTGCCAGCCTACACCTGTTCAGGGCTCCAGGTCCGCTTCCTGCGGTTCACAGGGCCACAGCCCAGCCTTCCCCATCGCTGGGTGCGATACGTGACTCACAGCAACTCCTACGTTATCCGCCTCAGTGCCGGGTAGAGGCTCTTGGGGTTGCCGGGCCGTCCCTCCCTTTCCAAGGATAAGCGCTGGCTCCATCTCCTTTCAGACACAAGAGGCTCTCCAGCAATCCACTTTTATTTTTGAACCAACAACTGTAACCCACCAAAGCCAACTGTAACCCACCAAAACCAGAACTGTGTAATAAACTCCTGAACATCAAGTATTGCCAAGGTCTTCTTTGGAAGGGGAGGAGGACGGTCAACGAGGCGTGACGCCAAACTCCATCCCACACAAACGATCCCTGAGAAAAGGGGCGAACAGAGGCCCCAGGCACTGATCCTTGTCGGAGGGTCCACGCAACGGAGATGTTTTACAACAGGGAACACCTTTCCCGCCCTGGCGCACATGGCAGGTGCCAAGGGAATCCATAAGGAATTGCTGGCCAGGAAGCACTAGCCGAGGAAACCTGCAGAAGGGAGGGGATTAGCAGAGACGGAGACAGATGGGATGAGGAGAACCTTCTTGATTCTGTGACCCTTCCGTATCCTTCTAACTCTGCAATTCTATAGTTTTCAAAGCCTCAGAAAGATCAGGGCTGAGAAACAAGATGACAACCATCACCCTTACTGCCATCAGCCTCCTTTTGTGAGCTTTCAGAGCCACCAGATTTGATTGTAGAATTGCAGAATTGTGGAGCTAGAAGGGGGCCCAAGGATCACGGGGCCCACCCCCTGCCAGTGCAGGAAGGAGCCAGGGTAAGAGCCTCATCCCTAGCAGTTGCCCAGCCGTCCTCTGCTTAAAAACCTCCAGCGAAGGAGAGGCCATCGCCCTCCCGTGAAGTCAGTTCCACTGCCCAAGGGCTCTCACGGCTAGGCCAGGAGAGCAACACGGGTGAAGCCACACCCATCAAGGAGGCTGGGACAGCAGTGCTTCTCCTCCTTTTGGGGGACATAGGAAAAAAAGCCAGGTGGATGAGAGGGGCCATGGCCTGGCCCTCCTGTGCCAAGCGCTGGCCTGCTGTCGCCCATAAACCCACGTCACGGGGCTCCTTTCTTCCATGTCCCATCACCTGGCCCAGAGCCCAATCCTTCCTCTTCTTCCTCGCTGGTCTCTGGTGCCTTCATCGCTGCCTCTCCAGCTTGTGCGAATTGTGGCCTGTGAGGTATGAACACACGGAATGCATCTGCACCACTAGGAGTCTCCTTTCACAGTCCCCCCTTAATCCCGAGAGCTTCTGGCTTCCTGGCCAGGGGAGGCCACGGTCTCCCTGCCTCTTCTCCTGCAATCTGATCAACACCACTTTCACGCTGTTTGTACACAAGAGACTGCGGAGCACACAGGCCTGCACGAACAGCAGTCAGTTGAGGAACCAGGAGTCCCCCCTCCTGAGCAATGTGTCTGGCCCACGGCTGCTTTTTGGAAAAAAGAGCTGTCAGTTTTTTGTTGTGCCCTGATGTCAATATTAGCCAATAGAGTCGTTCACAAAAAAACTGAGCTGGGGGCTCCCTTTCTGATGTCCTCTTAAAGCTAAACTACTGGGAGGGATAGAAGATTTGAGAGCCCTCTTTGGGACGTTCCCAGAGCCTCCCTTGGACTGCAAATCCTGCGCAGGACTCCCTCTTGGCTGGCCTGCAGCAGGTAACTCCAGCCCACTCTGCTTTGTGTGTTTTGCTGCTGCTGCTGCTGCCCTGTTGTTTGTGTCCTTTTTTTGTTACTTTGATCATTTATTTATTTAATATTTATTCAACTTCTATACCACCCATCTGGCTAACAAAGCCACTCATTTAGGACTTCAATATTGTTTCAGCAGCTTCTTTAAGCATTTAGTATTTTTGTTATCTTCTTTGTGAGGGTTTTTAACTGGAAAAATAAACTCTAGATCTATTAAGTAAATATGAGCCACTCTTACAAGTTAGGTCAGTGCTGCTGCTGGAACCAAAGGCTACAGGCAGAGGAGAGGGGAGGGGAGGGGAGGGGAGGTTGGCACTGAGGCCAGAGTTCAGATCCCTGCTCCCCACCAAGTGCCTTGCTTGTGCACTCTCAAGTTAGTGAGGAACAGAGTGGACGAGCCAGGTACACCACTATGACTCCGTGGAGAAAAGGTGGCGTGTTCATGAAACATCATGTGATCTTATCAGAGGACAGCATCCCCCTTTCTCATCCAAGTAACCATTGAAATCCCCAGTTTCTGAAAGGAGCAGAATCTGATTCTTTCTGGTGCAGATGATTAACTGAAGCTACCCCACATACACTCTTATGGCCAGCCATAGGTAGGTGTGGGGGCACTAGCCGCCTCTATGTGATTTTTGCAAGCCTGGAACCCAACCCTGCCACAGACAAAGGTCAGCCCCAGCCGCTGTATTACTGGTCCACCTGCGCCACCTCTCACCTCTGCACAAACTCCGACTCTGAGCCAGACTCCTGCGGTCCCAGCCGAACGGCTGCAGGCAGAGGCTTCCCCCTGAGGCCAGGATGTGGGGGGCTGCTGGTGCTGGCGGAGAGGCTGGCCTTGTCATCATGGTCCTGTTGCTGGGGGCTGTGGAAAGCTCCACGGGACCACTGAGAGTCCAGCCACGGTTGGCTGTAAACAGGGCAAAAATGGCAGCAGCAAGTGAAGTCAGGATCAAGTGGGGTGGGGGAAGAGAAGAGATGCCGCCGCTCCCCCCCCCCCCCCCGGTGTCTCACCTCTGCACAAACTCCGATTCGGAGCCTGACTCCTCCTGCCCCAGCTGAAAGGCGGGAGGTGGGAGTTTCTCCCTCAGGACAGTAGAGGAGAGCAGAGGGAGCTGCAGGTGGCTGATCGCGCTGGAGGGGCGGCTGGCCTTGTCGCTCCTGGCCTCAGAGGACTCTAGCAGGGGAGACGAGGTGTGTCAAGTTTCCGCTGGCCCCCCGCCCCACCTCTGAAAGCAGACCCTTCTACACGCGCTGCCAGCAGCAACCTGTTCAAGCTCTCCCCACCCGCTCCCCATCTCCTCAGCCACTCTGCCAGGCACCCTCTCCCACCATCCAGGCGTCTCCTCTTGGGGGCTGATCTGGGCCTCTGCTTAACTTCTGAATCCGAGGGCTGTGGATCGGTGTCTTCTGGGGAACTCAAGGAACGCTGGTAGAGCAGGAAGGACGCCCAGCTGGGTGGCTTGCTGTTCCCGGAGGAAAGGTAAGTCTGATGGGTCTTCTTCAGATAGGCCAGCCTGCCAGACAGGGTGGGGTGGGGAAGGTTTCAGATGTCACTGAAGGGGAAGGGAGCAGCAGAGGGTTCCCCTCTTCGGCCCCACAAAGACACTCACAGCAGGGCTTTGTCCGGATCCATCAGCCTTGGGGAGAATTCACTCAGCAGCTCCAAGAGGGGCAGGTTGACGAGGCCCAGAGCAGAGCTGGGGGAGGCTGGCTCCTGGAAGGCAAACTTTATCCCGGTCCTGAGATGAAGAAGGAGAGAGGGCAGGGAGCTCTCCCTGGGAACCAGACCTCTCCTTTCCACCTCCACTTCGCATCCCCGGGGAGTGATTCCCGACAGGCCCATTCCTGTCCTAGGTGCCCCAGGCCACCCTTCTCCCGCCTTCCCACATGGATGCAGGGAAAGAAAAGGCATCAGGCCGATTCTCACTTGTGCAGGGCAACGAGGGCCAAGCGGTTCGGCAGCTGGTGTAGCCCGAAGAGCAAAGAGAATCGTCGGGCCAAGTCGCGGATTTCCAGGAAGGCTGCGGAGTCCACACCTCCCGGTCCCTGCTCCATGAGCAGCTGTGTCCACAACTGCATGGAGGAAATCCAGTTAGCCCCCACCAAAGGCAAGCTTCGCTCCACCTGCAAGGCCCAAAAGCCACCCCTGTGCCAAGCCCTCCCCAAATACCTGCTGCAGGCTGAGAAGCAATGTGCGAGCCCATTCATTCCGGTCAATCTGGCGGGCCCGATTCAGGGTTTCCTTGATGATGTCCCCGTAATCACTGTAGAACTGAGGAAGGAAGGTGGAAGGGATAGGCGACATTAGCTGGGAAGATTCCTCACCAGCAACCATCCATCAATCAGCAGGTCAACACCA
Organism: Intellagama lesueurii; assembly: GCA_037013535.1. Classification (NCBI taxonomy): domain Eukaryota; kingdom Metazoa; phylum Chordata; class Lepidosauria; order Squamata; family Agamidae; genus Intellagama; species Intellagama lesueurii. The sequence goes on along the minus strand of JBAJHW010000004.1, from coordinate 243,788,375 downwards.
AAGATCATCATCAGACACAGTACTGGCAGAACCCACCCTGTGCTGCCCAGGACCATACCCGAGACCTAGTGCAGCCAGGGGAGTCCTGAAGCAAGTGAGCAGGTCAAGGGCAAAGAATGCACCCCACCCAACCGAGGACCGGCAAAAGAAGCCTTTGCATCTGACTTGACTGAATGGGACTCCGCCACCCATTCTGAATCAAGCAGAGCTCCAAGTGTGCTTTGCCTCCATAGGAAGCATCCAGCAGCAGACTCTGTCTCAACTGATCCAACAATCAGGCTGACGAAAAGAGAATCTGGCTGGCCGAGGCTGCAGAGGGAGAAGGTACTGCTGCCAGGGGGGTTCCTTGACGTGGATTCTCTGCAGCTGCAAAGGTAATGGCAACCCTGGCAAAAGGATCTGGAATGGCCCCTGTGGCTGCCCCGCAGGTTTCCAGAAGGCTCAGGAGTGGCAGCCAAGACGGATGCGGCCACTGCCCCACCCGAGGGGAACGTGGCACAGAACCATTTTAGGCAGGTGTCAGACCTCACCTGGCCATATGGCAATGGGGGTGGGACAGCCTGGCTCAAGGCTGTTCAAGGAAAGGGGTGGGTGGGCCTTCACCTTTGGCCAGTCCTGCTCTAAGGACGAAGAGGGCCCTGGGCTGCCACGCCCTTCAAGCCTAGCCAGTGTGCCCTAAGCGGAGGGATGAAGGGAGAGGCCATTCAGCTGTAGACACCAGAGGAATCTGTGGGCAAGAGCAGACTGCCATCGTAGAAGGCATGCAGGTGGGCCCTGAAGCAAAGGCCCCTCCGCTCTGACGGCCAGTGGGGCTAAGAAGGAACCCCGCCTTGAGCAAAAGCATGCTTGGCAAAATAGCTGTCAGACTAGGGACAGCGCCAACGAATGGAGGAATTTCTCCTCTGCTAAATCTTTTTAGATGTGGGAAAACACCAGACAGATAAGGTTCACTGGAACACGCCTGCACAACATGCTGGGATTGGGTCAAGGCCAAAGGACAGGCAAGGGCCTCCGGGAACAACCGTCAGGCTCTGCCCTCCATCAAGATCAGATTATTAATTTGCTTCCACACCAGTCAAGAAATAATTTCCCAGGCAGTTCTGAACATCTGAGCTATGGGCAGTTTCCTCCTGGTTAGGGGAGCAGAACCAAGGGGCCTGTGGCAGGCAGGAAACAGGCCACCTTGCGGGGGTTCGATCCTCATGTCAGGAGATGCCCAACTGTCAGGAGGAAGGACCAATCGTGTGCAAGAAGGGAAAATCTGGGAACCACAGCCTTTGGGGACGCTAAGACAATGCAGGCTTAGTCCACTCTGGAGGTCAGCACGATGGGCAGGAAGGCATGCCGGGGGGGGGGGGGCGCTTGTGGCCACAGGAGTGTTCAGCAGCACACCTTATGTCCTGGTCTCTGAAAGAAATACCGTCAGTTCTTATGCTATCTTGAAACAAAAGGAAACGTTTTTCAAAAACAAAATGAAAATAAGCCATTTCAAAAAGGAGTCAGAGAAGTATCTGATCTTTTAATGGCACACTGTATATATATATATATTTTAGTATGTGGTTTTAAATTGTTTTAAATGGGTCTTAATCAGCAGTTTTATTTATTATATGTTTATTTGCTTTTTAACATTCTAATTCGCTGGCCCTTTTTAAAGCCATTTCAATATTTGTTTTTCTGAATGCTCTGTAAGCTGCTCTGAGCTCCCTATTGCAAGAAAGGCAGGTATTAAATCAATAAACGAAGTAAGGTAGAAGAAGAGGAAGACTCGCCCCCAAGCTGTTCTGTCCTGGCTGAAAGGCCAAAGGCGTTTGGCACTAAAAACGACCAGGACCAGGCCTAGAGGAAAGATCTGAGCGACAAGGTCTCAGCCTTTCTGGGAGAGCGGAGTTAGGAAGAGCCCCTGCCTCCCTTCTGCTGGGCAAAGGAGGAGGAGGAGGAGGAGGAGCTGAGCAAGGGGCAAACTGAAGACACACCAGCGACAAAACCACCCCTGCACTGCGGAGGGAAAACAACTAGGCTCAGTTCCAGGGCAAACCCTAACTCACCTCCAGTCAAGGGAAAGGACAGCAGACGCCAGCTTTCCCTTCTGTGTCCAGAGTGGCCCGGCTGCACGGGGCATCCAGGAAGACATGACAGAAACAGCAGGGCCACCGCTACCCTCACAAACACACCCTGTGATGCCGTAGGGCAGACCAAAGCTATAGGATCTCTTTGGGGTCCCCACAGCTCCCCACTCCACACCTTGGAGTAGTACTTGAACACATCAGAGGCAGCGCTCAGATCCAGGACTCCGTAGATGATGAGTTTGCAGAATCCAGCCAAGAGACTGCGACGCTGGTGTAGCTGCTCAATCTGGGCCATCTCATCTTCGCCTTCTGGGGCAAGAAGCCAAGAAACACGAGATGGGAGAGTCGGCTGGTTCTCTTGATAGCACCCCAACCGTCCGCCAGCCTGCCTGTGCTCCTCCTCAGCCCAAGGAGCAGCCTACACAGCCCCCCTCCCTACCTTGGTCCTGGCCGTGGTTGAAGACACGGTCCATGAGGAAGCCAGCCAGCTGTGACTGCAGAGACAGCTCCGCCCGGTACATGAGCACCTGCAGCTCCTGGCGCCCTCCCTGGGCCAGCTGGGGCCCAAAGATCAGGAGCAGATCACTAAGGAGCACAAAGGCCTGGAGAAGGAGAAGAGCAAGGGGCCATCAGAAAAGGAAACAAAACCACCACTTCAAATGACTCAGGATCAAACCCATAAGAAGGGAGCTACCCTTCCAAGCCAGGGAGGAAGTGTCAAGGTCTGAAACTTGGTGTATATAGAAAAGATTATAGTAAACAACAGATGAATGATCTAATAGAAAACTGTATAAACATATAGCACCATCTCTTATCAAATTTAAATTTTTGAGATGTACGATTTATGTAGCCAGTTATGTCTGGACCTGCAGTAAAAAAAGTTTTAAAAATCAAAAGTTAGAGGGGATAGATAAAACATAGATGTTTGTCAACGTAATCTTTCCTCACACATGACATGGAGTAAAAGTAAAATACATGAGAATTTCTACTACAGCAGCACAAACAGTAATTCCATATTGTGAAACCTGGGTAAACAGGATGCAATTGTGTATTTGTTGTTTATTATTAATTTTATTTATTTAAAATATTTTTATCCCACCTTTCTCCTTAAGAAGAACCCAAGGCGCATTACATCATTAAAAAGTCAATACGTAGAAGCTAAAGCCAGTAGGTATACAAATATTAAAAAACAATTAAACAAGTATTCCATTAAAACCAGTATTAAAATCAATACTACAACACATTTAAAACGACAGAGCACAACCATTCATTTAAAAACCCTTCTCAGACCACCAGTTATTAAGGGAAAGCCTGCCTGAACAGAAAGGTCTTTGCCTGCTTGCAGGAGGACAGCACTGATGGGGCCAGCCAAGCTTCCCGTGGAAGGGAGTTCCAAAGCCTGGGAGCAGCAACAGAGAAGGCCCTCTCCCATGTCCCCACCAAGCCCACCTGTGAGGATGGCAGGAGTAAGAGAAAGGCCTCCCCTGATGTTCTTAAAGCCTGGGCAGGCTCACAGAGGGAGATGAGGTCTTTTAGAGAGCATGGACCCAAGCCGCTTAGAGCTTTATAGGTTGAACAGCACTTTGAATTTTGCCCGGAAACAGTTCGGCAGCCAGTGGAGCTGCTGTAAGAGAGAGAGTGAGTCACCTGATCTCTGTAACTAGCCCCAATCAGCAGTCTGGTTGCGGCATTTTGGACCCTCTGGTGTTTCTAAAGACTTTCCAAAGGCTTGAGGCTCAATACAATTGAGATGTAGCTAGGGCATGTGTCACCATGGCTGGATTAGCCCTCTCAAGAAACAGGTGCAGCTGGCCCACTAGTTTCAGCCGTGCAAAGGTACTCCTCGCTACCTCTGAAACCTGGGCATTCAGGCTCAGAGATGAATCCAGGAGCACCCACAAGCTGTGCATCTGTGTTTTCAGAGGAAGTGTAACCTCATCCAGCACAAGCTGCAAGATCACTATTCCTTGATCTGCTTTTTGACTGATCAGGAGCACCTCTATCTTGTCTGGATTAAGTTTCAGTTTATTCACCCTCATCCAGTCCATGACTGACACCAGACACTGACTTAGAACCGAAATAGCTTCCTTGGATTTAGATGGAAAGGAGAGTGAGAGTTGGGTGTCATCAGGATACCGGTGACACCAAACCCCACAAAACTCCAAACAACCTCTCCCAGTGGTTTCATGTAGATGCTAAATAGCATAGGAGACAAAACAGATCTCTGAGGGACACCCCAGGCCAAAGGCCAGGTCGAACAGTTGGTGAAGAGATAAAAACAGTTGAGGACAGCCAGCCAGATATGTTGAGATTTTGATCTGAAAATGTATTAAATATAAATGTTGTATAGTTGAAAGTAAAATGGCTGATTTAACCTGAGTCATGTACTAAGTAGTTTCAGGTGTGTACCAAGGTTGTAGACTTGATGTTGTACAGCTGGAGAAAGTGATGTAATGTATTTTCTGATTGGTCCCTAGATGTATAAAGGACATGTGTAAATGGGACCTGGCATCTGTTGTAAGTCAGATCACTTATTTCTATGCTATGTGTTGCATCATGTTATGTTATGCTGCCAGATGAATGTCTATGCTCTCTGTATATTTGTAAACAGACTAAGTTGAATTTTACTCTCTCAGTGTTACAGTGTCTTTGCAACCTGGTATCTCCTAACTCTGCTTATGTCATGAGAATACATTAACAAATTCTCAAATTCTTTCAAGAAGGAGCTGAGCCAATGCCAGGCAAGCATTGCTAGGAGAGGAAAAAAAGAGAAAGCAGCACAGAAAAGATACACAAAAAGAAAGGTTACTTACCTGTAACCATGGTTCTTCAAGTGGACCTCTGTGAATTCACACAATTGGGTTTAGACAGCGCCTGCGCTGGTCTTCTCGGAATCTTCTAGAGCTTTTGTAAAAAGTAACAAGTTTAGAGTTGCCCCTATCGCGCATGCTCCACCCCCTCAGCCTTCAGTTCCATTTATCCGCCACAAAGCCCGAACTTATCGGAGACATAATCAGTGACGGATAGTGGGGAGGCTGGGTGGGATGTGTGAATTCACAGAGGTCCACTTGAAGAACCATGGTTACAGGTAAGTAACCTTTCTTTCTTCTTCGTGGCCTCTGTGAATGCACACAATTGGGTGACTAGCAAGCTCACTTACCGGAAGGAGGGCCGTCACTGCAGAACAGATGTCAAAACTGCCCTGCCAAAACTTGTCTCCTTTCTGGCTCGAAGGTCCAACCTGTAGTGTGTCACAAAGGTGGACGCAGTAGACCAGGTGGCAGCTCTGCATATTTCTGGGACGTCGACACCATGCAGCAACGCTGTAGACGTCGCAACCGCTCGGGTGGAATGTCCTTTCAAACCTTCTGGGGCAGTTTTGCCTAGAAGTTCATAAGACAGAGCAATTGTGGAGACAAGCCGTCTAGATAGAGTGGAAGATGAGGCAGGTAAGCCCTTGTGTGATCCCTGGAAGCAGAGAAAAAGCCTTGGTGCAGCACGGAAGTCTTTAGTCCTTGAGGTGTAATAAACCAAGGCTCTCTTAACGTCCAGAGAATGGAGCATGCGCTCGACATCCGAAGCAGGTTGAGGAAACAAGGTTGGTAACGATAACAGCTGGTTAAGGTGAAAATCCGAAACAACCTTCGGTAGAAAAGACACATCTGGATATAACATAACTTTGTCCTTAAAGAATTGCAAATAAGGATCATCTGACCTGAGAGCTGCCAACTCACTAGCTCTTCTAGCAGACGTAACAGCAACTAGAAACAGAGTTTTGAACGATAGTAAACGTATATCACAAGAAGCCAGGGGCTCAAAGGGGTGACGCATGAGTGCACGTAAAACAAGTGTGAGAGACCACTGGGGTACTGGAGGTTTGACAGGAGGTCGAATGTTAGACAGTCCTTTTAAAAATGATTTAAGTGTTGGATGAGAAAAAAGACGTGCTGACTCAGAGTTCCGAGGTTGGAAGGAGACTATTGCTGAGATGTAAACTTTAAGAGTGGATAAAGTCAAACCTGAATCAAACAAGTAACGTAAGTAGGTGAGTAGAGTTTGGAGGGAGACAGGGGAGGATTGTAACTGCTTTGATTGAGTAAATTTGACAAAATTATTCCATTTGTATTTATAAAGAAGGGTCGTAGACGGTTTTCTAGCTTTGTCTAGGACCTCTAGGATTGATGGCATATCCTCCACGCCGTCAAACTCAGTGACTGCAGGTCTGGATGAAGGATCTTGCCCGAGTCCTGGGTAAGAAGGTGTGGAATCTGCGGCAGTCGGAACACGTCCACAGCCATCTCCTTGAGGGCGGAAAACCAAGGTTGTCGAGGCCACCATGGTGCAATGAGGATGGCGTCCACCATTAGCTGTCGGGCTCTGACCAAAGTCCTTTGTATGAGTGGGATTGGTGGGAATAGATATAGGAGATGCGTCTCCCAAGGGATCATGAATGCATCTCCTAGCAAATCCACACCTCTGCCTGCACGAGATGCATATTTCGCGCATTTCTTGTTGATGCTCGACGCAAACATGTCTATTGATGGGTGACCCCACCGGTAGCAGAGCATAAGGAAGGTGTTCTCGTCCAGTTCCCATTCGTGGGACTGACCCGCCAGCCGGCTCAGGTTGTCTGCAAATTGGTTGTCGCTCGTTGATATATGAAGAGCTACCGGGAACACATGGTGGAGGTAGCACCATTCCCATAGATGTATGGAGAGATACAGGAGAGACATTGATCTCGTCCCTCCCTGCTTGTTGATGTAGAACATGGTCGTGGTGTTGTCGGTGATTACTTGTACACCACGACCCTGTATCAACGGGAGGAATGCCCTGAAGGCTTTTATGACAGCAAGCAGTTCCAGATGATTGATATGAAGGCACCTGTCTTGACGAGACCATAGGGCATGGATCTTGTGCGGTCCACAGTGTGCCCCCCATCCCGTGGTGCTGGCATCTGTTGTCACTTGAACAGATAGTTGCAGTGGCTGAAAGGGACGGCCGATCAACAGATGTGGAATGAAAGCCCACCATCGTAATTGTTTCGCCAGTTCTGGGGTGACCCGCAGACGTTTTCGTGGGCTGTCCTGAAGGGGGTCGAAGAGAGCCAGAAACCATGACTGAAGCGACCTCATCTTCAGGCGTGCATGTGGCAGCGCTGATGTTGTGGAGGCCATGAGGCCGAGTAGATGTTGTGCATGATGGGCTGAGACATCTGAACGGGGATGAAATTTCCGGACAGCCTTCAGCAGCTTCAGAATCCGTTCTGGTGGGAGAAATATGCGGGCTGTGATTGAGTCTAACCGTGCTCCTATATAGTCGATGACTCGAGACGGTATCAGGGTTGACTTTTTGATATTCACCGTCAAGCCTAGGCTTTGTAGAGTGTCTAGAACAAATTTTGTGTCTTGGACGGCCTTCTGTCTGGATGGAGAGACAACCAGCCAGTCGTCTATGTACGGAAAGACTTGTACACCGTGGAGACGAAGAAAGGCTGCTACGGGTGCCATGCATTTCGTGAACGTGCGTGGAGCTGTGGATAGCCCGAAAGGAAGGGCGCAGAATTGGTAAATCATGTTCTGAAAAATGAACCTGAGATATTTTTTGTGACTTTGATGGATTGATATGTGAAAGTATGCGTCCTTTAGGTCTATGACTATAAACCAGTCGTTGTGTTTCAGCAGGTGGACAATGGCCTCTAGAGTGACCATCCGAAATCTTCGTGGATGCAGGTAAGTATTCAAGTTTCTTAAGTCCAGAATGGGTCTGATTCCGCCGTCCTTTTTTGGAACGGCGAAATATCGTGAATAAAAACCGTTGGCCACGTCCCGATGTGGTACACGTTGAATAGCTTGTTTTTGAAGAAGGGTGAGAATCTCTTCTTCTAGGGCAGCATCGAAGGATGTGAAGTGGACTTGTCCTAGAGGAGGAGGTTCTAAGAATTCTAAACGGTAACCGAATTGGATGATACTTAGAACCCAAGAATCTTTTGTAATAAGGGACCAATTTTGATAGAATGGAGCCAGACGAGTATCTTGTGGAGGCATGGAAGATGGGATGAGAAAGTCAAAGGTACTGCTTTGTTTTCTTGGCAGGTGGACGATAAGGCTGTCGTTTTTGGAAAGATGCTTGAGGCCTATAGGAAGGCGCAGAGGAGGGAGCTTGAGAGTATCTACCCTGGGTCTGTTTGAAGGGTCGATAAGGCTGTGAAGATTGTTGCTGGTATTGCTGTTGTGGATATCGCTTACGCCATTGATTTCTTTGGAAGGTAGGTTGTTGGTGAATAGTGTAAGATTTAGCCGTCTTTTTTATTTTGTGCAAGTTTTCTAGAGAATCATCAGTCTTTTCATTGAAAAGACCCTTGGCATCAAAGGGTAAGTCCTCAATTCGTGTTTTGACATCCTCTATGATGCCTGAGGATCGGAGCCAAGCATGGCGTCTTAAGGCAATGGCCGATGTTAGAGTTTTGGAGGCGACGTCTGCTGAGTGTCGCGAGGCTAGTCGCTGGTGTTTAGCCACCGTGAGGGCCTCCGCGTAGGTGTTCAGGAGGCCTTGACGGGTATCATCCGGGGCTGCTTCCAATGCTGGAAGGACTCTGGACCACAGTTGTCTCTGGTACGCCCCCATGGCGGTTTGGTAATTAGCCACTCGAAGCAAAAATGTGGTGAAGGAGTAAATTTTTCTCCCTAGAACATCTAGCTTTCTCCCTTCTCTGTTTGTAGGCGTGACATGTGCCTTACCGGAAGATCTAGATGAATTAGATTGCACAATGATGGAATTCGGAATTGGGTGTTTGAGAAGGAAGCTGGTGTCATCGCCATGCGTGCGATAGAGATTTTCCGTTCTACGTGAAACTGGTTGAGAAGTGGAGGGTTGGTTCCATGATTCCTTGATAAGTGACATGAGAGCTGGGATGTAAGCTAGGCTTAGAGGTGGAGACCTTTCTTGATCAATGTCACCAAAGATCAGATCTTCTTTGGGAGAAGGAGGCTGTTCTGTTTGAAGTTTGAGAGTTTTAGCCATCCTTGAAATCATCTGGACATACGAAGAAAAATCTTCCGAAGGAGAAGATGGATGTGGATCGCCAGCATCTGAATCGAATGATTCTCCTTCCACAGGTGTTTCGGCTGGAGCAGGAGAGAGGGATCCTTCATCAGGGCAAGAGGACAGAGAAGAGAAGAACTCCTCGTGCTCAGAAGGTGAAGGTAAGTGAACTTCTTTCCTGGGCTTTTGCTTAGCTTGTCCAGATGTTTTAGTCTGTTTAGGAACCGACGTCAAAGGGTCAACACGTTTGGAAATAGCCTTAGTGTTCGCCCTTGGTTGAACGTGCATTTCGACGTCGTGTCGGTGTCGACGTCGAGGAGGCGATGACGAGGACGATGACGACGTCGATGCATAGACGTAGCGAACCTTCTTACGTCTATGGTAGTCTTCCGACGTCGAGGACGATTCAGTGTCGGAGTCGTCTCGTCGACGTCGACGGTGATATCTTTTCCGATCGAGCTGGACATAGATCGGGTCGTCCCGTTTACACTTCTTTCGGTGTCGAGACGACCTGGGAATTACGACCACCTCTCTCCTCGGGGATCGACGTCGATCAGGAGAAATATGCTTTCTCTTGGCCGTCCTCTTTCGAGGTGGAGAATCTTGTCTCGACGAGACTGACGGCGAGAGAGGTATCGGCGAAGCCCGCCCGGTAGAAACAGGGCTATAATGGGCAGAGGTTTGGCTAGATAGGGCCGCCCCTTCTAGCTGACCAGGGCTCGGTGATCGGTTGAGCCGGACCGGTGAGGCTTCCATACGGCGTGGAGGCAAGGAAGCCGCCGCTTCTGAAAGAGACTCCCGATCTCGAGAAGAATCTTCTAAGATCGGCGAAGGTAACGACGCCGAGACAGGCGGAATACGGTGTTCTTTAGACTTTTTCTTCTTGTCTGTCGACGCCGTCTTCTTTTGTTTCGTCGTCTCTTTCGACGGAGCGGATGATGAAGCCTTTTTAGACGTCGATGTCGAGGACTTCTTAGAGGACTTGTCGGCCGGTCTAGACGCCGACAAAGAAGGAGAAGCGATATGTACCTCAGAACGAGGTGTAGCGGAGGGGTTGGAAGCAGTCTCCATTTCCGAAGGCTTCGACGCCGAAAGGGTCTTATCCCAAAGAAAAATCTTTAGACGCTGCTGACGAGCTTTCAGCGCCGCTTTTGTAAATTTTTTGCAATGTCTGCAGGATTGTGGTTGGTGAGTATCCCCTAAGCAAAAAAGGCAGCGGTCGTGACCATCCGAGAATGGTAGTTTACGGGAACACGACACGCACCTGCTAAAGGGACCTGAGGGGGACATAAAGTAGAAGGGAAGAGGGGATAAAAGGACTCACGGCAGACTTCAAGAATGAAGAGGTTTCCGATCAGAGAGGAGAAGTCCTGAACGTCCGGAAAGCGGCCTTGCCGCAGCAAAGCCAAGCACGGCTTACGAAAAGCGCGGGAATTCGAATTGCAGAAAGAGTTGTCAAACAGACCGAGGTCGGGGCAACAGAGAGTATACAGAATCCAAAGTCCAAATCCGTGTTCAAAGCCGAAAAACGATCCAAAACGAGTAGTAATTTGAAAGCTCTAACCGAGAAGTTCCTATCGCCAAGGCGGTAAAATGGAACTGAAGGCTGAGGGGGTGGAGCATGCGCGATAGGGGCAACTCTAAACTTGTTACTTTTTACAAAAGCTCTAGAAGATTCCGAGAAGACCAGCGCAGGCGCTGTCTAAACCCAATTGTGTGCATTCACAGAGGCCACGAAGAAGAAGACATGGATTTTCCTCTATAAACGCCAATTTGGTATGGTTGGGTGAGCAAATATTTTTCTGTATGTGTATTCTTAACACACATAGAAGCTATGGAAGTTATTTCCTTAATGTATTTTTATTTTTAACAAATTTGACATTTTTCCATGCTTTTAAAGTAAGTCTAAAGATTACTGAAAGTTATAATGCTTTTAATAGAAGGTGTATGTATTATCTGTCTTTTGTTTTTATATGCGTCTTATTAGGTTATAAGCTCTTACATTTTTAGAATGTATTTGAAACATTTTCATTGTTTTTACTTAAAAGAATCTTTACTTGGATGTTGCTTTTTGTTTGTTTGTTTTTCTGCTTTTAAAGTTTAAATCTTTTCAATTCGTTAATGGGTTTAAATTATTATTGCATGTTTAATGGTATTTTAGCCTGTAATTTATTGTACTGTGAGCCACCTGAGGTCCCCTCCCCAGAAGAAAGGCAGCCTACAAACCATACACAATAAATATCTAGTTTTCCATGGTGGTGTTGGGATCACAGTGGAGGGGGGTCCCTCAGCCCAGAGGTCGTCAACCCCCGGTCCGCGGCCCGGTGCCGGTCCGTGGCTTAAGCCTGACCGGGCCGCCAAGACAGACCTCTCGCCCCCGCCCCCGCACGCACTCACCCCTGCAAAGGCCCTACTCCCTCCCTCCGCTGCCGAGAGCAGGAGCAGAAGCAGGGAGACCGCGATGTGGGTGGTCGTCCACTTCGAGGAGTGCCTCAAGGACTCGCCCCACTTCAGGTGCCTGGGGGGGGCGGGGGCGGGCAGGGGCTTCTCCGGAAAGGGTCACTGGGAGACCCGGGGTGGGCGGGGGCAGCCTCCTCCCCTCCCTCGCCCTTTCCGTCGCCGGACTTACGGGGGGGGGGGGAGAAAGGGAAAAGGCTGCCACCCCCCCTGCTCTCTGCCGCCTGAGCCCACTCAGGGCCGTGGCCTGGGCCTCTTCCTGGGCTTGGGAGGGGAAAAGGGAGCCCCAGGAAAGCACCTCCCAGGAGTGAGGAGGGAGGGAGAGGGTTGGTCGGTCGTTGTGAACCGCGCGGGTGGGCCTTGGGACTTCGGAGCTGGCGGTCCGGGGATGGGGAGGGGGCGGCGGCTCTGGTCCCGGCCGGGCAGCCAGTGGTCGTCGGCCCGCCCGTCTGGGCCCGGAGCTCTTGCCGCGGCGGGGCTCCTCGTAGGAGGCGTTTGGCGGTGGTGTCCGTTTCTGCGGCCAAAGGGGGCAGGCTTGGCACCCGGGTCCCCCGAGCTCTTCTGCAGGGCCCGGCCGGGCCAGGCCAGAGGCTTCCCTGGAGGCAGCCACGGAGAAGAGGCGGGCGCAGGTGGCTGGTCCCCCGACCCCCCGGGGGCTGCTTTTCGCTCTGCTGGCGTTGGGCGAAAGGCTTCTTGGGGCCGGGCCGGGAAGCTTGGTCGGTGGGTCCTCTCCGGTGCGGCCTCGCCTGCCCAGTTGCCGCGCCTCCTTGTGCTGCATGGACTCCCCTGGGGTCCCTTGGGGCAGAGGCAGGGCCACCGCCGGGGCCTTGTGTGACCCCAACCTGGGAAAGCTGAAGGGAAGAGGAAGCGGCAGCGGCGGGGGGGGGGGTGGCTAAGAGCCAGGAGGCCGAGCATGGCCGGGTGCTCCCGCTGCTGGCCCCCCGGCGGGCTCCAAAGAGGCTGGGGTCGGCGCTCCTCGCCGCCCTCAGCAGGCTGATGCCGCCGCTGGTGCCTCCAGCTCCGGAACCGGCACCAGCGGCTGCATTTGAATTTCCCGTGGAGGGGTGGGGAAATGGAGTTTGCCAGCCCAAGAGTCCCGGAATAGGCTCAGAAAGCGGCGGCGGCAGTGCGCGCGGGTGGAGTGCCGGAGGTAAGGGGGAGAAAGGAGGGGAAAGCATCGAGTGAAGGAGAGGCTTGGGGGAGGCTGTGGGGAGGGCAGGTGGGGTCAGGACACCAGCTTTTTCCTGCTGGAGGAAGGAGGAGAAAGGCAGGACGGGAGGCGGGTGGCGGCCCAGTGCCTCTGGGTGGTACTCAGGAACGCTGCCGGAGCGTCTTTTGCAAGCTGGAGCTTGGGGTGCGATGGTGTGTATGTGTGTGTGTATGTAGGAGGGGTGTCTTCCTTTTTCTCCTGCCTTCTTTGCCACTAAACAGAGGAAGAAAGAGGGAGCATCCCTTAGGCTGCTGTCCTCCCGGCGGCGGCGTTCCCCTAACGTTGATTCCGCCATTTGAATTTCCCGCGGAGGGCGGCGAGGAGCCTGTCAGGAGGCGAGCGGCCGGAGGGAGCACCCCGGCCATGCTCAGGCTCCCAGGCTTCCGCCGCCGGCACACACTCCCTCACCCCTTCAATCATGTGCCTGCGCACAGGGGTGGGGTGGGCGCACGGGTGGGCAGGCGCTCCTGCGCATGCGCGAAGCGGTGGGGGAACACGCGCGCGCCTATGCCGCACACACTCCCCAACCACTTTGCGCATGCGTCGGAGAGCGCGAGCGCGAGGGGCCGCCCCACCTCTCTCAGAGGCTCCACCGGTCCGCACTAGGAAAAAGGTTGGGGAACGCTGCCTCAGCCTTCTAGTGCTATTTTTTTGTTTACAGCTCCTCAACTCTTTAAGTTCCAAAAGGGCTCTGCTTGTGTTGCAGACACAGACATGGGGTGGAAGTGAAGGCCATCTCTGTAACCATTCCTTAGGTTTTGTAAAGCAGCCTGTCGCTCCCCTGGCCTGGGCCCCAGGGACCTCTCACCTGCTCCTGGACGCGAGGGTCCATGTCCACCAGGCAGCTCTGACAGAGGGAGAAAAACGTGGCGACTTTCTCCTGGAGACTGCTGAGCTGCTGCTGAGAAGAGAGGAGGGCTCAAGTCAGGAAGGGGCTGGGACAAGGGGACTCTCTCAAAGCGTCCCCCCCCCGTCCCTCCCCAATGGGCTCACCTCAGAGGAAAGGGGGCCTTTGTCCGCGTGCAAGAGCGCCAGTTCCCAGAGCAACGAGAAGTGTGCGCAGGTCATAGCAGAGACCACCACCTGCAAGGAAGGCAGGCAAGCCGGGGGAGGTCCGTTCTGCGGTCTCTCCACAGAAAGAGAGAAAGCGGGGAGGGGGCTCTCCCTTCTGCTCAGGAATGGGAAAGGGAAGGGGGCATGGCAGGAAGAGCACCCACCCACCCCTCCTCCCTCCCCTGGACACCCGAGTACCTCTGTCGGGACCTCGCCTGTGTCCACTCTGTGGTGCAGGAGGCGGACGCAAGGCTCAAGGAAGCGCCACGGAGTCAGGTCGTGAGCACTGCAGACAAAGCAGAAAAAGCCCCAAAGGGTGCCAAACACTCCCTTTCGCCCACTCAGCAGAAAAGGCGCTTGAGTGGGCAGATGGGACTCCTAGGGACACAGGTGGGGTCGTCAGCCCAGCAGAGGAAGGGTTGAAGCTGGTGGGCTTCCATCCACCTCCTTGGAAGAGGGCAGGTTCCTGCACTGAAGGCTTTCAAGACAGAGGCTGGATGGCCACCAGTCAGAGATGCTTGAGCAGTGAACTGGTTGGTTTGGCAGCAGGGGGGTTGGACTAGATGACCTGGGGGGGCATCCCCTTCATATTTTCTCATGCTGTGCTATTGGCATCTGCCTATTCTCATTCTTACCTGTGGAAGATGGCAATGCGCTTGAGAGTGGTGGCCACGCTGTATGCCTCCTCCTGCTCCAGAAATGAAGACTTTTGAAAATGAAGAAACAAAACAGAGGACTTACTGCTAGGGGTTCCTTACCTGCATGGACAGCAGTAGGCACTGGGATACAACAAGGTATTCCTTTCTGCCCTGTTTTGGGAAGTAGCAAATTGAGGACACAATAAACCCCACTTCAAAGCCTTTAAAACAGAATCAAAAATGTAGCCAAAAAGTGAGATGAGCAGGCAGAACAGAAGATTGTTTTCAGAACTGAAATTTGCTAACTTAAACTCAGAAAGTTTGTGGTCAAGCAGCTTTGGTCCACCCTAGACAAGAGACATCACTGTTGGCCTGGTAGGCAGAACTACCAAAAGTCTTCTCCAGGAATGCTTCTCCAGGGAGCAAAAGCGTCTCTGACCCCTCCACCACAGCACCCCCTTTCCCCCCCCCCCCATGACTCCAAATCTGCTGCAGAAGGTTGGGGCACTGTCCAGAGCAGATTGAGAGGGGAACGGAAAGCATCAAGCCAAGGACAGTGGCCAGAAAAAAACGAGGAAATGGCAATCCCTCCCTCCCTGCCTTTAAAACAACAACTAAAAAACAAGAGATTTCGGGAGGTTCTCAACTGATTGAACATGAGGAGTAGGAGGAAGGGTTTTCCTTTGCCGTTTCACCGTTTCTTGCTGCCTGTCGGGGGTTTTTTTTAAAAAAAAATCTCTGTATTTTAGAAAGTGTTTTTCTGGTTATTGTTTTACTTTATGTACACTCCAGAGTAGCAATTTGCTAGATGGTCAATATAAAAATGGAATGAATGACTCAACCTCTTGAACTCAGCCACTGCTCTGATCTAGAGCTTAATCTGTTTTTGCCGCTTTTCAATGCAAATGTTTCTGCTTGCTTGCTTGCTTAGGAGAATTAGTGCCACCTCTTCACGTGATATTTACAAAGCCATTTAAAGAGGTGAATGATACTCATTATTATACACCACTGTGTCATTTTCAGGTTGTGGTGACCCTACCCGCAGACATGTCACGGGGCTACCTAATTGACAGTTCGCTAATAACGTAGTTAAATATTCTGAAATAATTCAACGTAAAACATCATGAATTTATTAAGAAGCAAAGGGGGACTCTCTCCTAATGTAGCCTGTTAAAGAGATAGGAAGGACAGAAAAAGGCAAAAGTAACAGAATTCCTGGAGACCGTCTGCGGTTGCATGTGGGGATCAAACAACCGCACGGCTTGAGACAGGTCTGTGTTTGTGTTGCAGGAGGGAGGGAAATAATCCATCTTGGGACTCTCTTAAAAACCCTTCCACACAAAAAGAAAATTGGGGGTGGGGGGAGAAAGCCACACAGGCATGCCTGTGGTTAGGGCACGGCTGCAGCCCATCGCTGTACAGGCCAGCTCCCCACCCCTGCCAATGCCACAAGCTCTGGGGGCACTTCTGCCCTTCATGGACTCCCTGTCCTCCCCCTAAAAGCAGTCCCTCCTGAAACACGCCTGGGGATGGGATCAAGCCCCTTCAACCTCCACCTCCGTGAAGCAGGCCGGCCTGCAAGAGACTCCTTGATGTACCTGGAGCAGTTCGGTGACTTTGAATTGGAACTTGTCCGCCAGATGGTCCACAAGGCGGCTGCGAGCAAAATCTGCTCGGCTGTAGAATGCAAATTCCGGGCAGCAGAGCATGTGAAGAGTACGGGAAGCTGCCTGTAGCACCTCAGCGTCGGTGTGCTTGTCCACCACTTCCCACAGCTGAGTCAGCAGCAGTTCTAAGTACTTGGGGACAGGAAAAGAGCGTGCCATGGGAAGGGGCAGGACGTGCCGTTATGAATTATTACTTTATTTGTTTCATTTCTGCGACATGCTGCTTCTGAAGACACCCAGAACAGCACATTCCACAACACTTTTACAACACTCAAGTAATAAAATACATCAGATCAGTAAAAACAATGCAAATGAAGATGAGCAACAATCTAAAGCTTACCAGACAATTTTATCTTCTATACATTACCAGATAACGAACGCTTGCCATGCTAAGTGGTAGAAGAGCACTTTCGGAAAATCTGAAGGCCTTCCGATGCAATCCTGCTTTGCTTCCCCTCCAGCATCCCAGCAGGGACCCAGGAAGAGAATTCCAAAATCATAGAATCATAGAAAAGTGAAGTTGGAAGGGGCCTACAAGGCCATCAAGTCCAACCCCCCCGCTCAACGCGGGAATACAATCCAAGCATATCTGCCAGGTGATTATCGAAGTTCTTCTTGAATGCCTCCAGTGTTGGAGCACTCACCAACTCCCGAGGTCACCGGTTCCACTGTCGTAGTGCTCTAGGGACAATGCAGGAGCAGCGACACAAGATCTTTTCTAAGAGTTGGCCCCTTGAGCAGAGCAATTCTGGAGAACCTCAACTAGCACAGGGGCTCCTATAGGTAGAAGCAGTCCAGGAGGTACATGGGGGTCCAAGGCTTTGCAGGACTTTAAAGCTCAAAAGCAACACCTTGAACTGAACCCAGAAAGCCACCGGCGGCCAATGCAGCAGCAGCTGCTGCCAAAAGAAGGTGATCTCTGACCCTGGTGGGAGGGCGCCCACCGATAGCCCCGCTGCTGCTCTGCCATGCATGCTGTTGTATCGGTTGTACCTTCCACGGGGCCTCTAAGGTAAGCCCCATGTAGGCTGAATTACAGTAGTCTAACGTCAAGGTTCCCGTTGTGTGTGGCGCGCACACACAGTTATCTATTGCATCTGTTCCCTACTTTCCCTTCACTCTACTTTGTCCTCACAACAGTGCTCCTGGAACGGACGTCAGAAGGAGAAAGGGTGGCTGACTCATGATGACATGAATGGTTTTTACCTCTGACCGAGGACTTAAAACCTTGCTCTCCCAAAGTCAATTCCCACAGTCTAGCCAACCCACTGCATGGCCTGTGGAGGAAGGCGCTGTCCCCTACCTTCTCCAGGCGGCCTGTGCTGTAAAGGGTCAGGTCCAAATAGCAGACAGCCTCCAGCAGAGGCACCACTTTCTCTGCATCGGCCGAGAACTGCAAAGAGAGCATTAGGAGAAGCAGCCCTGGAGGCTTCGGCCCCGCCGGCTGGGGCACAGCTGGGAACCCCACTGGGCCCCATCACGTCTCCGCTCACCTTAGCCAGCAGCTGGGGCAGCAGTGGAATGAGGTGCTGGGTGAGTCTCAGACGGTCCTCGGCGTGCACTTTGCGCTCCCGAGCAGAGAGCACCTGGCAAAGCAGGCAGATGGGATGGGGAGAAGGGGAAGTGAGGCACCTCGCGGGCTCCATGGGAACAGGGCAAGCCCATGGAGGAACCCCCTGCGGCCTCCTTTTGGGTACCTTCTTTCCAGAGACCCTGCCGACAGGCGGGTATCCCTCCGTGGCCTGTCTCATGCTGGCCACCAGGAGCAGAACAAGGGCACTTTCCTGTCGGTCATCCAAGCCTGGTGAGAAAGAGCAGAGCTTAGCCATTCAGGGGACACCCCCCACCCACCCACCCAATGTCTGTTTGATCCTGTTAGGCCAGTATCAGCTGACTCTTTGGACTGGGAAGCCACAACAGCTCCAGGACCACGCCACAACCCCACAACAGATTATCACTACTAAAATCTTGATGGCAAACTAGCACAGGTGGGGAACAAAGCACCCACAGAGCCCCAGGAGACAACTGTGTGGTGTAAAGTCCTACCACAAGCCAACAAGGCAGGGTTTGGACCCTTAATTCCTCAATTTCAGCACCATGACTTGAGATTCCTAGGAGGAAAGGACTCATAGGCTGTACACTGACTACACCATCTAGAATGGTCACAATGGATTAAAATGGAAACCAACAATGGAAAAAGGTTGCTCTATGCAGGCTGCTTGGCATATTGCCAAGTCTTGGTTTCGGCCAAAGGCAGGCCTCACCACTTGGGCTGATGTTAACTCACTTCACTTTCTGTCCACTAACAAGCCGAACATGTCCTCACAAGGTTACTTAGAGCAGAGGTCATCAACCCCCGGTCCGCGGCCCATTGCCGGTCCGTGGCTTAAGCCCGACCGGGCCGCCAAGACAGACCTCCCGCCCCCCCCCACACTCACCCCTGCAAAGGTTGTTTGCGCCTGCGCAAATGGCGGCGCAGCCTCCCGGAGCCCGGCTGGAAAGCTAGCAGCGCGGAGGGACCCAGCGGCTGAAGACAGAAGCCCGGGAAATTCAAATGGCCTCCCCACGGGGCTCTGTCTCCAGCGCGGGATCCCTCCGTGCTGCTGCCTTTCCAGCCTGGCTGGAAAGTCAGCAGCAGGGAGAGACCCCGAGGCAGGAGCCCAGTGGGGAGGTGTTTTGATTTTCCCGGGCTCTGTCTCCAGCCTCGGGATCGCTCCGTGCTGCTGCCTTTCCAGCCTGCCCACCCGTGCACCCACCCCACCCGTGCGCATGCTTGAAGGGGTGAGGGAGTGCGTGCCAGCGGCAGCAGCCTGGGAGTCTGAGCCTTGCCGGGGGGCTCCCTCTGGCCGCTCGCCTCCCGACGGTCTCCAACGAGGCCGGGGTCGGCACTCCTCGCTGCCCTGAGCAGGCCGATGCCACCGCTGGTGCCTCCAGCTCTGGAACCAGCGGCTGCATTTGAATTTCCCGCGGAGGGCGGCGAGGAGCCCCGCCCCCAGCCTCGTTGGAGCCCGTCGGGAGGCGAGCGGCCAGAGGGAGCCCCCCGGCCATGCTCAGACTCCCAGGCTGCCGCCGCTGGCACACACTCCCTCACCCCTTCAAGCATGCGCCCACGCGCAGGGGTGAAGTGGGTGCGTGGGTGGGCAGGCGCTCCTGCGCATGCGCGAAGCGGTGGGGGAACGCGCACGCGCACCTTAGGCGCGTGCGCTCCCCAACCACTTCGCGCGTGCTTCGGAGAGCAGAAGTGCGAGGGGCCGCCCCACCTCCCTCAGAGGCTCCGCCGGTCCGCACTACAGAAAAGGTTGGGGAACACTGACTTAGAGCATCCACAAGATCGATGGGCATTTACCCTTGCGAGGTGCAATATTGTACCTTCGAACTTAGCACAGGGCAGATATATGGGTTTACCCACAGAACTGAGTCTGCCCTTCTGGTCAGGGAGTGGTTGAATCCTTGCAGCATATGTTGTTCTACTGTATCTTCTATAAGGATATCCGCCTGTCTTATCTGAGCACTTTCCTTTCCTCCCATTCTGGATGGGACGACCTGAGAAAAATTTGACACCTCCTAGGTGGCGCTATTAAGGAACTTACCCTGATAACAGCCAGATACATCTACTCTATCATGCAGAGGCGACGCAGCATGCTGTTGCAGAATTGTTGTTGTTTAGTCGTTAAGTCATGTCCGACTCTTCGTGACCCCATGGACCAGAGCACGCCAGGCCCTCCTGTCTTCCACTGCCTCCCGGAGTTGGGTCAGATTCATGTTGGTAGCTTCGGTGACACTGTCCAACCATCTCGTCTTCTGACGCCCCCTTCTCCTCTTGCCTTCACACTTTCCCAACATCAGGGGCTTTTCCAGGGAGTCTTCTCTTCTCATGAGATGGCCAAAGTATTGGAGCCTCAGCTTCAGGATCTGTCCTTCGATTGAGCACTCAGGGTTGATTTCCTTTAGAATGGATAGGTTTGTTCTCCTTGCAGTCCAGGGGACTCTCAAGAGTCTCCTCCAGCACCACAATTCAAAAGCATCAATTCTTTGGCGGTCAGCCTTCTTTATGGTCCAGCTCTCACTTCCATACATCGCTACTGGAAAAACCATAGCTTTGACTATGCGGACCTTTGTCGGCAAGGTGATGTCTCTGCTTTTTAAGATGCTGTCTAGGTTTGTCATCACTTTCCTCCAAAGAGGAAGGCGTCTTTTAATTTCGTGGCTGCTGTCACCATCTGCAGTGATCATGGAGCCCAAGAAAGTAAAATCTGTCACTGCCTCCATATCTTCCCCTTCTATTTGCCAGGAGGTGATGGGACCAGTGGCCATGATCTTAGTTTTCTGGATGTTGAGCTTCAGACCATTTTTTGCGCTCTCCTCTTTCACCCTCATTAAGAGGTTCCTTAATTCCTCCTCACTTTCTGCCATCAGAGTGGTATCATCTGCATATCTGAGGTTGTTGATATTTCTTTCGGCAATCTTAATTCCGGCTTGGGATTCATCCAGTCCTGCCTTTCGCATGATGTATTCTGCATAGAAGTTAAATAAGCAGGGAGACAATATACAGCCTTGTCGTACTCCTTTCCCAATTCTGAACCAATCAGTTGTTCCATATCCAGTTCTAACTGTTGCTTCCTGTCCCACATATAGATTTCTCAGGAGATAGATAAGGTGGTCAGGCACTCCCATTTCTTTAAGAACTTGCCATAGTTTGTTGTGGTCCACACAATCGCAGAATTGACTGTCGCAGAATGCCGAGCCCTAAATATGCATTTGGCTGTTCCCTGCCAGATGTTAGCTGTTGAATGTTTTATCTGCATTTTAGTGTGTTTTAATTTTGTACAGTATGCCAATAAAGGTTTCTGTCTGTCTGTCTGAAAAGCCACCATGGCCGAGGATGTCTTCTGCCTTACACAGTGTAACCTATGCTGCTGGGATTTCAGCCATTGAGTGAGAACTGCCTGATGTTCAAGCTGGACTCCGAAAAGGAAGAGGCACTAGAGATCACACCGCAAATATATGCTGCCTACAGAACCGTACAAAAGAATTTCAGTATCAGTGTGTGCTTTATAGACATCAACAAAGCCTTTGGCTATATTGATCATGAAGAGCTATCATAGAATCATAGAAAAGTGAAGTTGGAAGGGGCCTACAAGGCCATGAAGTCCAACCCCCTGCTCAATGCAGGAATACAATCAAAGCATATCTGCTAGGTGATTATCTAAGTTTCTCTTGAATGTCTCCAGCGTTAGAGCATTCACCGCCTCTCGAGGTCATGGGTTCCGTTGTTGTACTGCTCTAACAGAAGTTTTTCCTGATATTCAAATGAAATCTCGCTTCCTTGAACTTGAGCCCATTGTTGCGTGTCCTGCATTCTGGGATGATCAAGAACACATCTTGCCCCTCCTCTGTATGACAGCCTTTCAAATATTTGAAAAGTGCTATCATACCACCCCTCAGTCTTCTTTCCTCAAGGCTAAACATGCCTAATTCTTTTAGTCTTTCCTCCTAGGGCTTGGTTTCCACCCCCTTATCATCCTTGTTTTCCTCCTCTGAACTTGCTCCAGTTTGTCTGCATCCTTCTTGCAGTGTGGTGTCCAGAACTGGACACAGGACTCAGGATGAGGCCTAACCAGTGCCAACTAGAGGGGAACTAGCACCTCATGGAATTTGAGATGATACTTCTCTTAATGCATCCTAAAATAGCATTTGCCTTTTTTGCAGCCACATCACACTGTTGGCTCATATTCAGCTTGTGATCTATGACGATTCCAAGATTCTTCTCGCTTGTAGTTTTTCCATATGTAGTGTTGCACACATAAGTGCCCTTTTGTGTGTAGGCATCCTTCAGTCTCGAGAAACTATGGTAACGTGCTCTGAATAGAGGTCTTGGAACAGCATCTAGTGTGGCTGAGAAGGCCAATTCGAGAATGACAATCCCTTCCACACTGAAGACAAATACAATCTGTCCCCTGTCCAGCTCCCTGATTTTGCTGGTTTCGAGACTGCCTCTTTGCCTCGGCCTGCTGAACAAGTGTATCTTCAAATTGGGAGAGGCCATGATGCACCACCTGCCTCCAGGCTGAACGCTCAGAGGTCAAGGTTTCCCATCTGTTGAGGTCCATTCCTAAGGCCTTCAGATCCTTCTTGCAGATCTCCTTGTATCGCAGCTGTGGTCTCCCTCTGGGGCGATTTCCCTGCACTCATTCTCCATACAGATCTTTTGGAATCCGACCATCAGCCATTCTCACGACATGCCCAAGCCAACGTAGACGTCGCTGTTTCAGTAATGTATTGTTGTTGTTTAGTCGTTTAGTTGTGTCCGACTCTTCGTGACCCCATGGACCAAAGCACGCCAGGCCCTCCTGTCTTCCACTGCCTCCCGGAGTTTGGTCAAGGCAGAATTTAGGGTTATTGTTATTTCCATTACAATAGTTATTGTAATGGAAATAAAAGAATAAGAATTAATAAGAAACTATGATATATTCCACAAAAAGAAGGAGGGCTTGGATTACCAAATGTTATGTTAAAACATATTGCATTGCAAACCATCTTAGACATATTCCGGATATTATTGTATATAACAGAAACTTAATTTGGAGGGAACTGGAAATGTCAGAACATTTTAATAGACTGGAGAGTATCCTCTTTAAAGAAAAAAATAGCAGAAAAAATAAAGAGCATAACTAATCCTTTTTTGAAGAATATGTTAGAATCATCATCATAGGCATCCTTCAGTCTTGAGAGACTATGGTAACGTGCTCTGTATGGAGGACTTGGAACAGCGTCTATTCGACGCTGTATGCGAAGCTGGAGTGTCCTCTCCAGAGCACGAAGCCTGGGTAAAATAATATGGAGGATAGGCTGTTACCCAAGCAGCAAATCCCCCCTCTCCACATCGCTGAAATAGTCCAATGGAAAGGCAAGAGCCAATACAACTGGTTCCAGCGATGTCGCAGGAGTTGCCAGAACGACACAAACTGCCTCCGGGACTCCGGCTCCGGTTTTTGCCTCAAGGTTAACTCCTGAAGCCTTTTCCATCAATAGATATTGCCACAAGGCAGTGGAGGTTTGAAATCGGAGTTTTCCTTCTCCTAGATGGGCTGCCTTCCAAGGCTGACAAGCCCCACCTACCCAGGGCTCGTCAGCCTTGGAAGGCAGCCCATCTAGGATGGCTAGATGTTAGAATGTTGGAAAAAATATAGATATATATTGAGTCCACTTATCTCATTGTTACAACAAGTAGTGGAGGCTCAGGTAAAGGTAAAGGTTCCCCTTGACAATTTGTCCAGTCGTGTTCGACTCTAGGGGGCGGTGCTCATCCCCGTTTCCAAGCCATAGAGCCAGCGTTTGTCCGAAGACAATCTTCCGTGGTCACATGGCCAGTGCGACTTAGACACGGAACGCTGTTACCTTCCCACCGAGGTGGTCCCTATTTATCTACTCGCATTTGCATGCTTTCGAACCGCTACGTTGGCGGGAACCAACCCCAAAACCTCCCCAAAATCCTTGAAACTAAACTTAAAGAAGTATTAGTAGATAAAGGGTATATACAGTAAGGGCTTGGATGAAAAAGATGAAAGATAAAAATACTATAAAGGAAATTTTGGGAGAGGAAGAGGGGATATCTTGGATAAATATACTCCAAATGGAAAGTTGGACAAGGGAGTGGACCAGAAAAGTAGGAGAAATTATAAAACTGTCTAAATTTGAGGAGATTATAGAGCAAAGACAAGATCAAGAGGAAGGAAATAAAAGAAAGGGCACAGTAAGTGTGATTTATAAGATTTTAATAAATATTGGATATGAAAAAGCTATGACGAAAAACCAATGGCAAGAGGATATGGACGAAGAGGTTAAAAGTGAGGACTGGAACAAAATATGGTCACGAAGAATAATGAAGAATATGTCTATAAGGGTAAAAGAAAATTGTTATAAGGTTGCATGGAGATGGTACCTTACCCCAGCAAGATTGAATATTATAAATAAAAATGTGCCATATCAATGATGGAGACGCAAAAAGGAAAAACGAAGTTATTTACATATGTGGTGGACTTGTGAAATAAGAAAGAAAGAATGGGCACTGGTTTTTAAAGAAATTAGAGAAATTATTGGAAATAATATTTGTCCCTCCACTCTAAATCTGGCATTGCTGAATTCCAGATCTGTATTCAACAAGTCCCAGATTATTCAAGACCTTATTCTGGAGGAGGATGCAGATCTGGCATGCATAACTGAGACTTGGATGGGTGGGGAAGGGGGTGTTCCCTTGACCCTTGCCTGTCCTCCCGGTTATGCAATCCAACACCAGGGTAGACTGGAGGGGGGGGGGGAGTAGCCATTGTTTATAGAAATACTCTAGAGGTTGTCAGGCGCTCTTCGGTGACAATGCCTGGTTTTAAGGCCCTCCACGTGTCGATTGGAGCCAGGGATGGTATTGGGATCTTACTGGGTTATCGCGCTCCCTGCGACCCAGCCATTTCCTTACCGGAGCTGGCAGGCTTCGTCTCTGCGGCACTGTTGGAATCCCCGAGGCTTCTGGTTTTGGGTGATTTCAGCATCCATGCGGAGGTTACTGGTCCAGCTCTTGAGTTCTTGGAAACCATGGCTTCCTTGGACATGTCCCAACACGTCAACGGCCCCACCCATGTGGGCGGTCACACATTAGACCTGGTGTTCTCCACTGAGCGGAGTGAATGTGGTCCGATGGTGACTGACCTTGTGTCAGTCCCCTTGTCATGGTCGGATCACCACCTAATCAAATGCAACCTTCTCAATGGCTCTCCCTCCCTGCAGGGAGCAAGGACCCATTTTAATGGTCCGCCCTAGAAGGTTACTGGATCCTACTGGATTCCAGGACTCCATGAGAGGGATTCTGGCTGATCTGACTGGTGCTCCTGTCGAGGCTCTGGTTGATGACTGGCTTGCCACCGCCACCAGGGCTGTTGACACAATTGCTCCTAAACGCCCTCTCTGTGGCAGAGCTCGTCCAGCACCCTGGTTTAACCATCAGCTGAGAGCTATGAAGCAGAACAGGAGAAGGGTAGAGTGCAATTGGAGACGGAACTGGACGGAATATAATAGGAAAGCTGTCAGGATCAAGACTAACCATTACCTTACTAGGGTGAGGGCTGTTAGTCGAGCTTACTTCGCTGTCCGGATCAGTGAAGCTTCTAACCAGCAGGTGGAACTTTTCCGTATAGTTCGTGATCTATCCGGAGTTGGTCACAGTGATTGGCCTCCCACTAGCATCTCACCTGACCAATTTGCAGCATTTTTAAAATCTAAAGTGGAGGCCATCCGCCGGGATCTTACTCCTTTTTTGAAAACAGTAGATCGAGCAGAGACATCCAGCGCTCCGCCTTGCCCGGTGAGATGTAATCATTTTCTGCCTGTGACATCAGATATGGTGAACAAAGTGCTTGATCGCTGTCGTGCCACCACCTCCCTTGACCCTTGCCTGGCTTGGCTAATCACAGCCACACCTGTAACAACCGAATGGGCCACTGCAATAATTAATGGGTCTCTCCCAGAGGGCAAGGTTCCCCTTGCTCTCAAGGAGACACTCATTAGGCCCATAAGGAAGAAACCAAGTTTGGTGGCGGATGATACTGGCAATTATAGGCCCGTCGCCAATGTTTCCTTCCTCAGCAAAGTGGTAGAGAGGGTGGTGGCTGTCCAGCTTCAGGCCCTTTTGGATGAAACCAACGCCCTGGATCCATTCCAGTCGGGCTTCAGGCCACGCCACGGCACAGAAATGGTATTGGTTGCCCTGTCTGATGATCTGTTGAGGGAGGCCGACAGGGTGGGTGGCCCCTCCATCAGTGGTTTGAAAAACTCCCTCTCTTTTGGGGGAGTGACTCTCACTGCGAAGAGTGAGGTTCACAGCCTGGGGGTCCATCTGGATCCGGCACTCACCATGGAAACCCAGGTAGCGTCAGTGGTCCGCTCCGCCTATTTCCATTTATGGCGGATTGCCCAGCTGTGTCCCTATCTTGATGTTGGGGCGCTCACCACTCTGATCCATGCACTTGTAATCTCAAGATTAAACTTCTGTAATGCGCTCTATGTGGGGCTACCTTTGAGACTGATGCGGAAGCTTCAAATGGTGCAGAACGCTGCGGCTAGACTTCTCACGGGGGTGAGAAAATATCAGCATATTTCCCCCACTTTAGCTGCCCTGCATTGGCTGCCCGTTCGCTTCCGCATTGATTTCAAAGTGTTAATGATGACATATAAAGCCCTAAACGGTTTAGGACCTCGATATCTAGCAGAACACCTCCTCCCACCTAGATCTACCCGAATCATTCGTTCTAGCCAGGACAGGCGGCTGAGGGACCTAACGCCAAGGGAGGCCCGGAGAGAAAAAACAAGAAACAGGGCCTTCTCAGCAGTGACCCCCCACCTTTGGAACAATCTGCCCACAGAGATTTGCCTGGCTCCCTCGCTGGGTGTTTTTAAGAGCAAACTTAAGACCTGGCTCTTTAGGCAGGCTTTCCCTCCTGTCATCACTTAATTACTTTTGCCATCTTGAATTATATTATTAATGTTGCCTCTATTTTATTATATTGTTTTTATTTTTATGTTTTATTGTTAGCCGCCCAGAGTAGACTTCGGTCTAGATGGGCGGGGTATAAATTGAATAAATAAATAAATAAATATCACCAACTATTGCCCTTTTAAATATAATTAACAACGACCATATTAAAAAAGAACAGAAGGAGTTAATTGTTATAATGGTCAAAGCAGCAAGATTAATATTTGCAAAAAATTGGGTGATGGTGGCACAGGGGGAAAATTTTTGTATTAGTGCACGGTATGTATGTATACACACTTTATGTTAGTATTGTTGCCAGCTGAAGAAACTGGAAAGCTAGTGTGGACGCAACCCAACTTCATCATTTTATAGAGAGGCTACACCCAATGCCAACACAGCTACAGTGAAATCCAACTCCCAAGAAATGAGGAAGTTCCTTTTATTTTTTTAAAGAAGTGTGCTGAAAGATTCCCAAATGGCCCATGCAAGAGCATGCCAAAAACCCTGGTGCAAGTTGTGCGCTCTCTCTCACTCTGAACACCCACCATTATGTCAATGTCTACTTGCAAAGGTACATGTAAAACAGGAACAAAATGAAGGAAGGGAATTTGGTTGTGTCCAGATCACTAGAGGAAGGCACCCAAGCACCCACATACAGCTTCCTGCTGTTGCTACTACCTGTTCTACCACCACCCCAAATGCTGCTAGATGGGAGACCCATAGATCCTTTGCCCCACCACACGGTCTGGGCAAATGTGTCTTTATACAAAACTGCCAGGGAATTTCAAAATGACTTCTGAAAGCTAGGTGAATGGGAAAGAGTTAGTGCAATGAGATCAAAGCCTTGTTGGCAAAAGAAATGTTAGGATCTCCTCAGTCAATTATGCTGACTAATTGGTTGATGGGGTTGTTCAACTGAACAGTCCCCTTCCTTTCACTCATGCCCCAGAAGGTGTCAGGGGGGGGATGGGGGCTTCTGCAGCAAATGTAAAAAAACACCAAGCGAAGCCTCCAACTTCATCACTTCCTTCCAGTGACTCCATTCAGACCTTGCAGCAGTCACTGGGAGACACACAGACCACCCTCAGTTTTCACCTCTCTGTCTGAAGTCGTTTGTGCTCGCCAGAGGTCCCCCATCCTAGCACCACACTGAGCTTCAGGCTGAACAGACAACACTACGCCAGCGACACCAGCTACTCTATGTTCCTGCTTGCCCACCTCCACAGCTGATCACTCACCCTCCACGGGAAGCTCGTCCAGCAACAGCCCGGTCATCACTGGCCAGTCCTTCAACAGAGCAGCAGTACAGTCCCACAGGCTGTCTACCAAATAGGTCATGTGGTCATGGAACTGTGGGTGGATAGCAAAGAAGTAACACCCACCTGGCAAGACATTCCTGGCTGGCAATGTTGTAGAAAAAATGATCATCCCAAAGACATGCTACAGTGCAGTTGCTGGGAAAGCTAACAAGTCCCGCTCTAAACAACCCAGAATTTTTATATATAACATGTCAACTAAAGAACAACTAAAATGCTGTAAGACAGTGGCCCCCAACCTTTTCTGAATTGCGGACCGGTTGGGGGGTGGGGTCCGTGTGCAGGGGCACCTCTACATGCTCGCGGGCGGGCAGGGTGCACTTGTGGATGGGTGGGGCATGCTAGCGCACAGCGCTCTCACGGAGGGCAGGGGCGCGCTCATGCGGAGGGGCAGGGCATGTTTGCGGAAGGGTAGGGCGTGCTCACGTGCATGCATGGAGGGGCGGGGTGCACTCACGGAGGGGTGGGGTGTGTGTGCGGGGGGCGGGAGATCTGTCTCCACGGCCCAGTCCTGCCATGGCCACGGACCGGCACCGGGCTGTGGACCGGGGGTTGGGGACCCCTGCCGTAATATACTTAATTAAAAGTTAGGGAATATAAATAAGTAAAGATAATTACTGCAGTTACCCAGTGTGGTGTAGTGGATAGCGTCGGACTAGGATTCTGGAGACCAGGGTTTGAATCCACAACACATGGAAACTAATTGGGGGGGTAGGAGTGTGTGTGGAACGGATAAAACCATTCCTTAAATATCTCACTTTCCTTGAAAGCCCTATTAGGGTCGCTGTAAGTCAGTTCCGACTTGACGGCTAACAACAACAATTGTATTAAAAGGAAAACACACATATTTATTTATTTATTTAAAATATTTCACAAAGAATTAAGTCTATGATGATAACCCTAAGTGATAATTACACACACCCCGCATCTAGATAACCTCTGGGAGACAAGGCTGAGTCCATGCCCCTCCCTCAAAGGCAAGGGTCACTGAGGAATAAAAAGTCCCACAATGGGCTACGGTGTCACCAGAAGAGCCCTGGGTAGCCAACCCTTCGTTCTTTGTTGACAAAGGTTAAAGATCTACTCAGAATTTGGCTTACCTGTTTATCATTAATAATTAAGGGCCACACTACCAGTAAGAGTAACAAACTAAACAATGTCTAAAAAAAGGTTATAAAATCAAGTTATGTGCTGTCAAGTCCAAACTGATTTATAGTGACTCCTAATAGGGCTTTCAAGGCAAGTGAGATGTTTAAGGAATGGTTTTACCAATGCCATGCCCCCAGGAGCAGATCTTAACCCCAGGCCTCCTGAGTATTAGTCCATCATTTATTCAGTACACTACTACACTGGGTATCACTAAGTTAAGTATAAGCAGTAAATTCTGAATCAGGCATGTGAAAGGTAAATCTCTCTTCTGTAAATGTAAATTGTTAATGGCTCAGTGGTTTGGGGATCTGGCTGTAGAACCAGAGGTGGGGAGTTCAATTTCCCTCCGTGTCTCCTGTGAGCAGAGCCAGCCTGGGTGGCCTTGGGAACAGCTGCAGTCCCAGGGCTCCCCCTGAAGAAGGGAAAGGTAAACCACTTCTGAGGATTCTCTACCTGGAAAACACTGAAAAGGGTTGCCATACGTCAAAATTAACTTGATGGCGTATGAATATCGCTCGCTCGCTCTCAAGCAAGCTCGCTCAAATTTATGGAAGAGGAGAAAACTCTTTACAAATACCATCTGACACTGAAAGCTTAAGAAAGCTTCCTCTTTATTACTAAGAAGTCTGTGACCATGTTAGCTGAACAGCCTATTCAGAGCTGAGACTTAAGACTCCCTTTCAGACCAGCCATTCTCCACCTTTTTTTTTTTTGGCCACAGCCCTTTCAGGAGCTCTTCTCACACTCCAGGGCCCCCCCACCCTATCAAACAAGGAAAGCCCTGGGCTGTGTGCATGCAAGGACACCACATGAAAAGATCAATCCGTGGCCTCCTTCAAATGTGCCAGGGCCCCCCAGCGGCCACACGGCCTTCGTTGAGAATGGCTGCTTTAGACTATGAAGACTGAAGGCTTTGGTTTGGGATCCCAGAATACACTTCTTCTTGCTAAAGAAATATCCTTTAACTCTACAAATACCACACAATTTAATGATGTGTTTTATGGATAATAAATATAGGTATTTCACTGAACACAGAAACTAGAGCTGAACAGATTTCTTCTGCTACTAATTTTTGTTAACAACAGTTGAATCAACCTGAAACATCTGACTGGAATGTAGGGATTACTTCCGACAAGTGTTCCTTAATGCAAGGGCTACAGATGGCGTGCACTCAGTAAAGACCTCTTTGTGGAGAGACTTCCACCTCACCTCACTTTCGATGAAGAAGAGAAGGAGCGACTGAAGGAAGACCTGGCTGCTCTGGTGGCGCTCCTGTGCCTCTATCTTGGTGCATGCTGTGGGAGCAAGCAACCTGCAAGCCAAACCACTCTCATTAGAAAGGTGGGGACGGGGAGAGGTTTTGAGTCAGCATTATGGTTAGGGTTTCTGCCCTTAACCCTAACCCTTCAAGGAAGAGTAAGGGAAGGCAGCAGGGAGGGGCAGGAGAGGCCTGCTTCTTCTGCTCCAGAGTCTCCAGTGCCCTGGAGAGGAAGGAGGGGAGCCAGCCATCACTCACTTCTTATATAAGAATTCACCAGCAGCAGCGGCTATGGGCCGGCTGGAAGCAAACACAAGCGGAAAGACGTTTTCGCAGTCAGAGTCCGTGAGCACGTCACCCATATTCCTGCACAGAGATCAGGCTTCAGTAAATTGGTGGGAAAGGGCTGAAATTCTGTATGCATAAGGTCCCTAAAGAACTTCAGCCTCTGGCAGCATCCTCAGGGAAGGCTGAAAACACTGCCCAATCGCACTGCTGAGACACTGAGCCAGAGAGACCACCAGGCTGACTGTATACATTCTGAGAGGGGATGCATGAAACATGGCTCAAGCCCTACCCGAGCCTCCCTCTACGTTACTCACTGAAGAATTAAGGTGAGCAGCCTGACAGCTTCCACGGCCACCTGGGGCTCCTTATCAAGCACCATGGAGACCATCCGCTCCTGTAGAGGAAACAAGACAGGTACACGGGTAGGGGACAGCAGCGCACCTGCCCATCTGCCCATGGTGCCGACATCCAACGTCCACTTGAGAATGTGAGCACCAGACATGTTCTTAAGCGCAAGATCACAATGTTTAGAGCTGGTCCCCTCTGCCCATATAAATGTGCCTGCTGGCTAATGTCACCTAGTGAGACCCTACTGGGTCCTAGTTGTTTTTGCTTTACGGCACCATACTATTTGTATCTGTTTTTCATTCTACAGAAAACCTCAGTTTAAAGAAATAATAATAATAAGGCTGAATCTGTGCTCCACCCCAAACAACAACATTCAGACCACAGGGCATTGCTTGGAACAGGGGCACACGGACACATCCTCTTCCATTTCCACGTGGCCACAGTCCAGCGCTCCATCAGCAACCGAGACGAGTGGGAGTGAGACACAGGTTTAGCTGCTGTCTGTTGGCTTCTACAAACCGATCCTCAACACAGCTCCTCTAGGTGCTGTGACAGAATCTGTATTTGTCTGGTCCAACTGATTCATATTTAGGGGAAGGCAGCCTCCTAACTGGGGATGGCACAGAACGGCACTTGTGGAAGGAAGTAGCCACATTTATTTGGCAAGGTCCCTGACACACGCCAGGCGGCATGACCAGGTAACCCACCAGACAGCTGCGAACCCCTTCATAACTGATGCATTCAATTTAGTCCTAAGTAAGCAGAGGATTTTTCTGCCTCCTTGAGAGGAGGGCTTGAGACCTTTTCTGAAAGAGGCACAGTGTGTGTGTGTGTGTGTGTGTGTGTTAGGAGACGGGATCCCTTGCAACGTACGTACTTGGCAGCTGCGTCCACCTTGCCCTTGTGCAAAGTAGACGCAGGCAGGGTTGTTCAAAGATCTTTAAACTGGCATTCCAGAAAAACCTTTTTTGTTTAGAATTTTTAATTTTTCTAAAGTGCATCATGTAATCAACAGAAAATAACGCCAATCTAGCCTTCTAGTCACCCGGTAAGTTGCATGCTTCAGGGAATTTCATTTTCCTGCATACTGCTACACTGGATACCCAGAATGTGAAAGGACATGAGTCGATTTCAGCAGGGGAGATACAGACCAGCAGTGGAGGTGCTGCTCTTTGGGCAACCCCCAAGTACCACCGGGCTAGCAAGGACCAGGGATATGGGTCTCTCAGGACAGCCCCACACCTCTGGAACCTCCTCAGAGAGACATCTGTGACTTCATGGGTGGTTTCCTTTGAAAAACACAGTTTTACTCTTGACCTGAGGCTTGTGTTCAAAGTGTAATAGTAGTCCTATCATGTGCTTTGCAACTTTGTCTCTCTTGGGAAACAAGCCTTCTCTGCAAGCCTTCTCTGCCACAGTCCCCAGCCAGTCAGAAAGAAAATGCAACTCGGCTGTGGGGGAGGAAGGCCGCTTCCTGGGACCAACTCAGACCCACGCAATGGACAGAAGGGCATTCTTTGCAGGTCTTCCCTCAGCCAGTCTCTGCTCATGAGCTGCCCTGACCAAACACTATCCCTTGCGGGTCTAGGAAACTGTGGGTAGCAAAAAGGGGGCATCATTGTGGAGGCATGGTGGCTGCCAACATTAATGGTAGCTCACAAGATCTCTGACACAACCGCACTACTGCTCTGTTTTGTTATGACAAGAATGGGGAACCTGGGTCAAATCTGGCCCTCCAAGGGGCCACAAACCAAGCCTCCTCCATCTCAAATGTTTGTTGGAAGTATGAAGCACAAGAGGGAAGCTTTTACCATATGTGGTGGACTTGTAGAGTAGCAAAACAGTGTTGGATAGCAGTACATCTTGAATACTTTATATTATTGTTTCAATTGTTTTATTGTTTAATGTTTTAATGTTTTATATATTTGATGATATTTGTAAGCCGCCCCGAGTAGACATTGTCTAGGGGGGCGGGGGTAGAAATCTAAAAATAAATAAATAAAATAAAAATACATACTCTGTTACAAAAAATACTGCTTTGTAATGTTCCACTAACCCCAGAATTGTTTTTACTGAGCATTATACCAGATAACATAGATAAGACAAAGAACTACCTAGTTATATATATAGTCAATGCAGCCAGAATTCTTTATGCTAAGAACTGGAAGAAATCGGAGATACCGAAACAAGAGGAACTCATTGAGAAGATATGAGAAGCGGCAGAAATTGATATTCTATCAGAAGTGTTGAAAGACTGTCCAATACAAAAGGCAACTGAACGATGGGATTTATTATATAAATGGCTTGAGTCACCAGATAGTGCTTGAATAACATAGAATTAAACTAAGATGTAACTGTAAGTTGAAACCTGGAGGGCAATCAAATTGTAGAAAGGCGAAAAGTTGACTTGATATCGCAACGTGAACAAACAGATTGGATGACAGGACATGTTGTGTTCTCCCCCCTCCTCTCTCTTTTTTTTTACCCTACATCCCCCTCTACCTTTTGTACTCCTAACCTTATCCCTAGTTTTTAAAAATAAAAAATAAATTAAAAACAAACAAACAAACAAACCCAAGCCTCCTCCATGACGATACCTTCAGTTTCTCAGGGGACTCAAAATGAGCTTCTCTAAAGAATGTGAACACACTCAGACATCTCCTGGGCAATGACAGGACCTGCTGGCTGATCCTTCCACTCCAAAAGCACCAACAGGAGATGGTAGAAGCACCACTGGACGAGCGACTGCATGACCAACTTTATTTTTTCTTTCTGTTTCTCCTATCTTGGACTGCACCTGTAACACCTCACCTTTAAGAAACTCCCACTCTTCATGTATTCCCCCTCTTTATTTCGGACTGAGAACTGAAATCATCTTTCTGACACTCCAGAAGCACCTCCACGAGGTGGTACAAACACCACTGGATGAGCTTCACTACAGGACTTCCACAACAGCCTGCAAGTAGCCACCAAAAACAAAAAGACCCTTGTCGGGGCCAAAGCTAACCATAATCTCTATTAAAGGGCTCAAGCTACTGCATCATTTCTGCCAGCTGGACACATTATTGTAATATACTTTGTATTCAAGAAACAAATAGACAGCAACCGGTGAGGCCCCAAAAAATCTGGCATGAGATCTGAAGCTGAGATACCTCACAGACAGTATGGAAGGGCTATACAGTGGTGCCTCGCTAGACGATGTTAATCCGTTCCGCGGAAATCGCTGTCTTGCGAAAACATCGTCCCCGTTGGAATGCACTGACAGCTATTGACCGCTAGTCAATGCATTCCAATGGGGAAAAGTCGTCGTCTAGCGAAAATCGCCCATAGGACACCATCGTTTTGCGAAGCGCAGTAGCGATCGCAAAAAGCCATCGTCTAGCGAATTCCTCGTCCTGCGAGGCAATCGTCTAGCGAGGCACCACTGTATTAGTCAAGCATGGCTGTAGTCATACTGGCCACTTGAATTGATTTCTGTTCAGATTTTTAAAAAATTAGGTTCAAGTCACATGGTATTTAAATTGGTGGCCGCATTCACATGCACTGAAACCAATTTATTTCTAGTGATTTCAACCACTTTTGGCATCTACACTTCTGAAATCAACTCATTTCTGCAAAACTCCATTGAACTAAATTGATTTTAGAAGCAAAGTATTTTTTTTAAAAAACCCTGCCAGCAACTGAAAAAATTCACTTCGCAGCCCATATAAATCGATTTTACTCGTGTTGTGTGAATGATAAAATCTACATCAATTTAAATCATGCTTAAATACAGTTCTTATTGCCAGTGTGACCACAGCCTGATCTCCAAATATCATCTACTGCTGTCACAGAACAGAATGATATAGAGATCCTAACAGTGGAACTAAGTAAATGCATGGTTTCCTCTCCAATTATAAACCTCCTTACTCAGCTTTTTCCTTGAAAACCCCAGGCAATTTCCATAAGCCTAAAACAAAACAAACAAACAAGCAAACAAAAAACAGTAACAACACCAAACATGTTGTAATTAAAGAATTGAAGGTTCCACAGTGGTGTCTGGGGAGATGCACTTGATGACAACAACAGAACAGCAACACAAGAACGGGTGTCATGAATAAGGGCTATCCAAGGTAGCCCTTATTCATGACAGCAAACTGTCCCCATCTTTTAATGGTGGAAGATGGCAACATGGTTATAACCCAGTCTTGATATTTGTCTGTGAGTCTGTAGCTCAACAGTGCCAGAGGTCTGCATGGAGCAGGGGGCTGGACTCGACGGCCTTAGAGGCCCCCTTCCAACTCAGTTATTCTATGATCAATCTGTACCCCAATTCCGAATATGGAACATGGGCCCATAATGTGCCAACTCATGGCAGTGGTCTGACCATCCATGGTACCATTTCACAGGAGATATAATTTTTTAAAAACTGATTGGTAGAAATTAAGTACAACACTAGATGGGCCTATAACAAACATTTGTCTCATCTCAGAAGTCTATTACCAGTTTGTCAAGGCAGGGAAAAGTTTGTCTGACTGTCCATCCCCTGAGGATACAGAACGAACTATTTCTAAGGCCTAGCATCAGAAATACTATCCAAATAAACGACCGTTTTCCATTATTTGAAATACCATTTCAAATACCATTTTGGTTGGGCAGCTACAGTGGTGCCTCGACTTACGACCATTTCGAGCTACGACCAGCTCCGGCCGCAAAATTTTGCTTTGACTTGCGGCCGGAGCTTCCAGTTACGAACAGAAAAAGGCAGGGGAAAAAGGTGGGAAATTCAAATTGCTAACCGTTGGTAGCCGAAGAGGCTGCTTCTTTGTAGCTCTTTTGCCCCAACTGTTAGAGTGAGTGCGATTGGAGGAGGCTTCGGACTGCCTGGTAAGATAAGGTGCTGCTTTCTGCTTTTTAAAAACTGTTCTGGGTGGGTTTTGCAGCGTGGTTTTGGGCTGGGTGGTGGGATTATGTTTCTATGCTGTGATGGGTCTTGCAGGTTTGTTTGTTTTTTGGTGGTTTTTCCCCCCATTTCCGATGGGTCTTGGGGGGTTTGTTTGCTTTTTGCAGTTTTCCCCCCCACTTCTGATGGGTCTTGAGGGGTTTGTTTGCTTTTTGGGGTTTTTTTCCCCCATTTCCGATGGGTCTTGAGGGGTTTGTTTGCTTTTTGGGTTTCCCCCCCCATTTCCGATGGGTCTTGCGGGGTTTGGTTGCTTTTTGCTTTGCTTTTTTTGCATTTCCAATGGGTCTTGCACACTTTGCTTGCTTTCTGCTTTGCTTTTTTTGTATTTCCGATGGGTCTTGCATGCTTTGCTTGCTTTCTGCTTTGCTTTTGTATTTCTGATGGGTCTTGCACGGTTTGCTTGCTTTTCTCCCCCCCCCCCCCCCCCTTCGGCCGGAACAGATTAATCGCGTTTCCGATGGATCTTGCAATGTTTCGTTTTTTGGTGATTTTTTCTTCTTCGGCCGGAACAGATTAATTGCATTTCAATGCATTCCTATGGGAAATAGTGCTTCGACTTACGACCATTTCGAGTTACGACCGGAGTTCCGGAACCAATTAAGTTCGTAAGTTTAGGCACCACTGTATTTAATTTCTTCAGTCTCAGAAAAATGAAAGATAATTAGGTAAAAACTCATGGAAGAAATAAACAAGTCATGAAACCATCAAAAGGCCTGGAGATTATTAAAGTAGCTTAACAACGACCCAATTAAAGGCGTTAGTTAGGCAAACATTTCAGCAAACCAAATAGCTCATCACCTACTATCAGTGACAGATTTGAACACTGCCAAAGCAAACTATAACTTTTCCTGGCTCCTATATTGTTTAACAAGAAACAAGCAGCTGGAGACCAATGACCATGTATAAGACCATTCAGTTAAGCAAATTGAAAAATGTTACCTGTGCAAAAATGTCAAAGCAACCGGCCTGGATGACATCTGCTTCAAACAAATAAAACTTTCTGATACAGAAACAGAAATGTGGTTCCTTAATTTCTTTCACAATTAATTTCTTTAACAATCTTGACTCTTAGAATTCTGAAAACTGGGACAAAGGCACAAGTAATTGCTATTTTGAAATCTAGTAAAGAACCCAGAGACTCAAAAAACATCAGCCCAGTCTCTCTATTTTGTCCTCTTTAGACGGTCCTGGACAGAACAATTTGCAATCCTCCAATGGAAGCAGTGAAACCACTCCTCATCCCACAACAGGCCAGTTTTTAGACCTGGGAACAACAGTACAGCACAAATCCTACATTTAGCACAACATATTGAGGCCAGCTTTGGAACTAGGAAGACCACGAGGGTAGCCTCCGCAGAACTCTCAGCCGTTGAGGACCTTGTTCAGCATCAAGTGTAGGCATCCTTCAGTCTCGAGAGACTGTGGTAACGTGCTCTGTATGGAGGTCTTGGAACAGCGTCTAGTGTGGCTGAGAAGGCCAATTCGAGAGTGACAATCCCTTCCACACTGAAGACAAATACAATCTGTCCCCTGTCCAGCTCCCTGATTTTGCTGCTTTCAGGACTGCCTCTTTGCCTCGGCCTGCTGGACAAGGGTCTCTTCAAATTGGGAGAGGCCATGATGCACCGCCTGCCTCCAGGCTGAATGCTCAGATGTCAAGGTTTCCCATCTGTTGGTCCATTCCTAAGGCCTTCAGATCCCGCTTGCAGATCTCCTTGTATCGCAGCTGTGGTCTCCTTCTGCGGCGATTTCCAGCTAGAGTGTATTTTGCCTTCAGATCCCACCTCCCACTGGAATGTGCCCCTTGCCCCCTGAGGAAATTCTCTAAAACTGAATTCAGCCCTTTGTCCAAAAGAAGTTCACCATCCTTGGCAAGAGGCATCGGAGGGAACAATCCAAGTTGATACAGACGTGGGAAGCCGAAAGACTCCTTACCTTGAAGCGGCTTGTAAAGAGTTCCATCCGGGATGCCGTTTCCTGGCTGCAATAGAGTCCATGCAGAGCCAGCAAGCACTTGAGCCGAACCTCCCCCTGCTGCGAGATGAACAAGGCATTCAGAAAACAAGTGTCTCCCAATCAGACACCTCTCCTCCCCATTCCCACAGTAACAGCATGATTGCCCAAGGAACTGGAAATTCCCTCAGGAGAACATCACAGAGCAGCCTGGGAATGTCACTGACTCACAGACAGGAAAGGAAACCGCTTTGGATCAGCAAACACTCACTTCCACATCATAAATTACTACAGCCAGTGACCTATGTCTAAAATGTTGCATGTTACATCTATTTCTTCTCTCTGAAATGCATGACTTAATGTGTTGAGGGCATCTAAGTGTGTCAGGGAAACTCACAGCAAGGCTGTCAGTGGAACTCCTTGCCACAGAATGTGATGATGGCATCTGGCCTAGATGCCTTTAAAAGGGGATGGGACAGATTCCTGGAGACCATCGCAGGTTACAAGCCATGATGGGGATGTATCATCTCCAGGCTTAAAAGGAAGGGACCTCCAAATGCCAGATGCAGGGGAGGGGGATCAGGAG
Source organism: Intellagama lesueurii (assembly GCA_037013535.1). NCBI lineage: Eukaryota > Metazoa > Chordata > Lepidosauria > Squamata > Agamidae > Intellagama > Intellagama lesueurii. The sequence continues at coordinate 243,749,881 of JBAJHW010000004.1, read as the reverse complement.
ACAGGGATCTTGTTGTCTCGTGTGCTTCCAGAAGCATTTGGTGGAACCACTGTGAGATACAGGAAGCTGGACTGGGGGGCCCTTGGCCTGATCCAGCAGGGCTCTTCTGATGTTCAACTCCATTACAATCCTGGACCCTTGGCAAGGTCACCCAAGCTCAAAGCTGAGACACCAGACTAAGAAGGACCCACTTTCTTCAGGATTAATATTCACATTAGCAGATGAGAATGTCAATGGTAATGAATGTGGAGAAACTCCTGGAGAGTAGCTACTGAGCAGCAACATTAGTAGAAAGTGGCACTGGTAGAGGATCTTTCACAGACAGTGGCAGTGACACTCAAGCTAACTCTTGTTAGTACTGCATTGAAGGTGCAATGGTAAACCTCTGCTGAACTTTCCTTACCATGAAAATTTATTTATTTATTTATTTTATTAGTATCATATTCTGCCCATCTAGTGGCGAACCACTACTCTGGGCGGCTAATAGAGGAACATATAGGATAACATTGAACGTAATAAAATGTAAAGGTAAAATAACAAATTAAAAATCATAAACATAAACTAGTATCACATAACAGACCCACTTCAGATGGCGATAATAGATCAACTAAAATTTACACAAAATGATCCGAATGTTTTTCAAATGGGAAGAATGGACCTGAACATCTGTTTAACTAGCACTGTTTTCGCTTGCTTCCTGAAGGACAACAGGGAAGAGCTTGGCACACATCTATAAGCAGTGAATTCCAGTGTTATGGCCACCACCAAGAAGGTCCAGTTTTCTGGGCCTCCCTCAGGGTGGCCATCTGCAACATTGCCTGAGATGATTGGGTGGCTCCATAGGATCTTAGAGAGAGACACTCTGACAACTACCAAGGTCCCAGACTATTTAGGGCTTTATAAGTTAATACTAGCACTAAGCCTATGATGAGACCATTCAAAATGAAACAAAAGATAGCGCTGGAAGATGAAACTCCCAGGTCAAAAAGCACTCAATCAACTACCAGGAAAGAGCAAAGGACAAGTATGAATAACTCTGCTGCTAATGACATAACTAGATTAAATCCAAAAGGACATCTAGTGGCTGATGAGCACAGAAGTGAAAGGAAAATCTGATGCTGTACAACACATACAATCTGAACATGAGAAGAATGAATCAAGATAAACTGGAAACCGTAAAGTAAGAAACAAAATGTTTAAACGCTGTTCAGGGTCAGTGAACTAAATGGACTGGAATGGGACATACTGAGTCAGATAACTACAATGTATTTTACTCCAGAAATGACATGATCAGAAGAAACAGAGTGGCCCTAATAATTAGACAAGATGTAGCATAGTCTGACGAAGAAAATATCAGACTTCTTGGAATACTTATCAACCTAGCTATCATTCAAGTCTATTTTCCAACTACAGATGTGAAGAACAAATCAAAAGCTTTTACACAAGCGTCCAGGAAGAAATTGATCATACAAGAAGTGCTGATAATGACAGGTGACTGGAATGTAACACTGGGAAACAAAGCAGCATCAAAGGTTATTGGAGAATATGGCCTGGGATCAAAAATCAAGGAGAACAACTCATAGAATTTTAAGCAAAAATGAAAGAAAAGTAAAATATAAAGACAAGAACACTGTGGCACCTTAAAATCTAACTGCTATATTTTAATAGAGAAGGGGACTTCTTTCATAGAGAAGGGGACGTGGTGGTGCTGCGGGTTAAACCGCAGAAGCCTCTGTCCTGCAAGGTCAGAAGACCAGCAGTCGTAAGATCGAATCCACGGGGCGGAGTGAGCTCCCGTCGCTTGTCCCAGCTCCTGCCAACCTAGCAGTTTGAAAGCATGTAAAAATGCGAGTAGATAAATAGGCACCACCCTCGGTGGGAAGGTAACGGCGTTCTGTGTCCAGTCGCACTGGCCACGGAAACTGTCTTCGGACAAACGCTGGCTCTATGGCTTGGAAACAGGGATGAGCACTGCGCCCTAGAATCGGACACGACTGGACTAAATGTCAAGGGGAACCTTTACCTTTCATAGAGAAGTCCACTTCCTCAGGGGTCTGTCCATGAAAGCTCACATAAAAATACAGTAGGACTGTGGTATTTTTTAAGGCAGGGTACTAAACAAGGTTGCCCTCTTTTCCCAATATTGCAGATGATACATTATTAACTACAGAAGACCCACCGAAGGCTATGAATTGGGTGAAGATGCAGTTAAAAGGATTTGAGGAAGTAACACGTTTGAGTGCAAATCAGAGATTATGTTATTTAATTGTGATAAAACAGAAAAAGAGATGTTCAAGAAAAAAAACTTGATCTTAAAAAAAAAAAGTTATTAAGTAAGTTAAAGGTTCCCCTTGTCAAATGTCCAGTTGTGTCCGACTCTAGGGGGCGGTGCTCATCCCTGTTTCTAAGCCATAGAGCCAGCGTTTGTACTTGTTTAATTGTTTTTTAATATTTGTATACCTACTGGCTTTAGCTTCTACATATTGTCTTTTTAATGATGTAAGGAGCCTCGGGTTCTTCTTAAGGAGAAAGAATAAAATATTTTTATGGGAAAAAATATTTTAAATGAATAAAGAAATAAAATGTATTTATTTTTTCAATTTCTATACCACCTACCTGGCTACAAGGCCACTCTGGGTGGTTCACAACATAATACAACAACAAATTTTAAATAAATTCACAATAACAGTACAAAGATCAAATTAAATACATCAATCAACTTAAACTAAGAAAAAGAAAAACAATGAAAAAGACTTCAAGAAGGAAGCTGACAAATTGGAAGTTCAGATAAGGGCAACAAGGATGATCAGGGGGATGGAAATCAAGCCCTATGAGGAAAGACTCAAAGAACTGGTCATGTTTAGCCTTGACAAAAAAAGACTTGAGGGGACAGAGGACACCACCCTTCAAATGGTTTCCAAGAAACATACTGGAAGAAATTCCAAAGTTCAAGTATTTGTCACTGGAGGTGAAGATCACCTGCGCTGCCCAAAGTCTACTTCCAATTACTCTGTGTGGATGTGAAAGTTGGACAGGGAAGAGATCTGGAAAAAGTCGAATGTTTGAAACATGGTGTTGGAGAAGAACTTCACAGATATCTGGGACCACTGGAAAGGCAAATAAGTGGGATCTAGATCGGGGTCTCCAAACTATGGCCTGCAGGCCCCATCTAGCCTGCCTTGCCTTTTTATCTGGCCTGGGCATAGGAAGAGGAGGGAAGGGGAACCCAAGCGATCCCCCACCCCCGCTGTCTTTGCAAAGCGATCCCCCCACCCCCGCTTGGGTCCCTCTTCCCTCCTCTTCCTATGCCCAGGCGGAGATAGGAAGAGGAGCAAAGCCTGACAGAAGTGATCCCCCACCCCCGCTGTCTTTGCAGCAGGGGTGGGGGATCGCTTTGGTCCCCTTTCCCTCTTTCGGCCCTTGAAAATATATATTATGTGGCCCTCCTGAAAAGTTTGGAGACACCTGATCTAGATCAAATCAAGCCTGAACTCTCCTAGAAGCAAACACGATTAAGCTGTGGCTATTACCCTTTGCAAAGAGAAAACTCATTGGAAAAGACATGAATTCTGGGAAAAGCTGAGAGCAACAGGAAGACAGAAAGATGAAATCTTTGTTGCAGCTTAGAGAAGCATTTATCACTAAGCCAAGTGATCTATCAAAAGTTGAAATAAAATAAAATAAATAGAGAGATAGATAGAGAGATAGAGAGAGAGAGAGAGAGAGAGAGAGAGAGAGAGAGAGAGAGAGAGAGAGAGAGAGAGAGAGAGAGAGATAGGAGACGGGGTGACCCAACAAAGGAAACCACAGCCTTGAGGCTGCAGCAGCTCAGCAAGGTTAACTAACGGCAGTTTAACAGGATTTCAGCCACTACCTCATAAGTTGGCAATAGAATTTATTATTCTATTTTGATTTCATAATGAGATATTTGAGCATTGTATTTTTAAATTTAAGCTACTGTCGCAAAAGGTTTATCTAAAACAAAAAGTGTTTCAACGTCTTGTTGCCTCTCCTAAAATTAGAGGAGAAGGGGACGACAGAGGACGAGATGGTTGGACAGTGTCATCGAAGCGACCAACATGAATTTGACCCAACTCCGGGAGGCAGTGGAAGACAGGAGGGCCTGGCGGTGCTCTGGTCCATGGGGTCATGAAGAGTCGGACACGACTAAACAACAACAAAAATTCACCCATGAAGTGGGAGAGAGCCTCGGCCCAGTTGGAGTAAGCCTTGCCTTGCTAAACAGTTACTATTAAAAGCAGCCAACTTGGCAGCTGGTCGGCAGGATCAAAAACTTGTAAATTCTGATGAAAAACCACAGAATGTCTTCCCCCCTTGTGGCATCCCTGACTTCTTGTATGTCTACAAGTGTTACACTGTGAACATAAAACCTTCTCTTCTCGAGAAGCAGCAGCATCGCCCACCTTGTCATAGAGCGTCCAACCAATATACTTGAGGTAGCCATCAGTCAGGAAAGAATTACTGTAATGCTGGATCCACTGACCCATCTCTTCAATGCAAATGGCACGGATTTCAGGTACAAGGTCCCTTGATGAGCAAACAACGGGGAGAGTGTTATGATGAAAAACATGCCTTCTGATTTTTTCTCTACCCACGCATCTTTACCCCAGCTCACCGATAGCGATGAACAAAGACTCCCTTGAAGATAGCATTCATCAAACTCTCAAGCTCCTGCTGCTTCTCCTGGAACTGGGGACACAGGAAAGCAAAAAGCTAGAGGCCTGAGTCCCCAAATCCTTTACCTATTTAAGACTTCAACAAGGCCACAAATTTCAACAAAATCAAATTAATGCTTACATTGTGTGAGCTACATTTCAAAAACACTGAAATCAGCAAAAAAATATGTTCTCAGAGACCCAGCATTCCTGTTGGCGGGGGGGGGGGAACCACCTAACTCCTGTGCACAGCAAAGATGCATACTCTTCTCCAGAGACACAAGAAATCAATGGAAGAGCCATAGATTAATGGTATTGTTTCTTAAAACAGGCAGCTCTTTACAAAACAGTATCATAATCTGATAACTATCTGAACAACTATTTCACTTCTGTTTTCTAACATGTTTATATAAATGATTGATTTTCTATGTTTACTTAGTGGATTTTCTTCTTGCCACAAAAATAAACCCTAAAATGATAATTAATAGATTCATAAGAGTGGAAAAAAACATTCAAGTCATCTGACCGAACCACCTGATCAATGCAGACCATTGGGAGCTAAAGCATCCACTGAGAAAACCATCCAGTGTCTGACTAAAGAGACTGATAAACAATTAAACTTCTCTCCTAGCCTATTTTCTTTAAGATAAACCATGGCCAATGAACGAAAAATGGATGAGTCTTTTGTCTAGAAGAGCAGGCAATCCAGAGGAGACAAGGAAAGGTCAAAAGAGTGGAACTGATAGTGGGCCTGCTTAGTGAGTGGGCCAAGGGAAGTAACCCAACTCAAAGAACATTCGTCCCAAGAGGAAAGCCAGCTGGCACCAAAGCGATGTCTTACAGAGTAAAATGCCTTGGCGCTCTGGTTCTTAGCTTCCAGAAACATCTGCCTGCCCAGGCAATGTTGGCCCAATGCAGGACTGCTGCCATCCGTCCAAAGGACCCAGCAAGCTTCTGCCTCCCAATTCACCTCTTTGCGCTGCTCCAACAACCCTTCCAGTTTTTCCGGGGCCCTCCGGCTCAGTCCCTTGGCCCGCTCGGCCTCATACTGCCGCTGACAGTTCTCTTTCTGTATGCTGACGCTCAGAGCCACGTGCACAAGGCCAGTCATCAGTTTCATGGCTAGCAGGAAGAGAGGGAACAGCATGGGCCTTCCTAGAATCCTTCAGAGAGCCAGGGTCTTGATCTCTCCCTCTTACTGTCCTACCTGCCAAGGTGCTGGTGTGGCGGAAGGCGCGAACTTGAGAGTCAGACATGCCAGTCAGCAGAGCAATGAGACTGTCCATTAAAAACCCATCGTAGATGACACCATACTGGGCACGGTGCACAAGAACTGCCATCAGTTCACAGAAACCCATCTGGAACCGTCGCCATGCTGGGGTGCTTAGGGATAGCGGGTACTCAGCTGACTCCTGGGAAAAGGGAAGAGTCAGACAAAGCCACCCGGCTGTCACCAAGAACACTGCTTGGATTTAGCTTCCTTGGGAGTCACTCCCTGCCTCAGTGCTCACCTCATCAAAGGATTCTGTCAGCCGCTGGATGATCTCTGAGTTCTGGAGTCCTCTGAGCATCTCTATGGTCACTACACCTGTCAAAGAGAGGCAGCCAAGTGACATCCGCCCCAGCCTCCCAGGACTCCGCCAGCGCAGCAAGGGAGTTAAGGGATTGGCAGCAAGCATTTGCCAGACCCCCGAAAGGCAGCATGGAACGTGCCAAGAGGTTCCTCACATCCCCTCCTCTGCCATCGTCCCAACACCCCAAATTTAGAAACAAGTCCTGCCACCAGGGTCTAGGTCTATGACCAATTTCCTATTGTTACACCAAGAACCAGGTGCTTCTTAGGCAGGTAACAGACTGTACCCTCCCCAAAAAAGAAGCGAGAAGCAAGGGGAAAACGGGAGGCGCTCAAGGGACCACATTGGCCATGCTTTCGATTCCATGGTGACAGAAGGCTGGCCCAAGCGGACTGACCACACTGCAAACTCACCTCTGCAGCCACAGGAGCGTACAAGGAAGTTGAACAGCTCCAGGAAGCCAGACTCCTGCTCCTTCTTGTAGCTTCCCAGCCAATCGTCAACTACAGCCTGTAGCAGTTGGGAGAGGAAAGCGGAAAACAAAAGGACAAGCACACATTCAGGAGTGAAAGGAAACCCTAACCTCTCAGGAACACGAACTCAGCTTTACAGTGTTATCCATGATGAGGTGGGCAAAAAGGGGGAAATACTGGGGCATTTTAAGGGCCTGTTTCTGCGCCAGCTGCCCTAGGTCACAGTCTCCTTCTTCCGAGGCAAGGGCTAGGGCAGCGCTCGGTTTTCTTCCTGCGGGGTGGAGGGGGGGACTCGAAGGGAGAGAAGTGCGCCCAGCACAAAAGTAGGGGGACCCTCAACGGTTCCTCCCAGACATGGGAAGGGGGCCCTCCGGGCTGACCGGTGCTGGGGGCCAGGCCTTCCACGGAGGAAGCCTGGCAGGCCACCTTTCTCTGGGGAGGGTGACCCTCTCCTCAGCAGCCCTCAGCCAGGGTGAAGGGGCGACGCCATCCCAGGCACGATGAGGCTGAGGCTTCTTTTAAAAATAATAATAATAATAATTGACAAAAAAGGAAATTACAAATAACAGAAATAAAACTAAAATACAAATTCAGTAGTGACTACACACAACACACAATAAACATTTCCCCACCCGTGCCACCTTCACCCTTGGGACTAGGTAACCAATAATATCAATTTGTACCACTTTTCACCCCATTGTTCTCCAAAAATATATTGATTCTTCTGCTGGCCTATAGCCTTTCCCCTTCAAAAGGACATAATCCAAGTACAAATTCCATACATCTTTGAAATCATTAGACTTTACCATTCGTCTTCTAATTTTCATTTCACGTTAACTTATCATTAATTGCTAAACTCTGCATTTCTTTATACCAATCTTCAAGATTAATTTGTCACTTTTACTATCCTTTGCAAATATTAATCTTGCTACCATAACCATTATAACAACTAACTCTTTCTGGCCTTTTTTCAAGTGATCATTGTTAATTATATTCAGGAGGGCAATACTTGGCAATATCTGAATACTGTATCCAAACATTTTTCTAATTTCCTTAAAAACCAGTGCCCATTCTTTCTTTATTTCGCATGTCCACCACATATGCATATAGATCCCTTTTTCCTTTTTGCATCTCCAGCATTGAGGTGGTATATTTTTATTTATTATATTCAATCTTGCTGGAGTTAAATACCTTCTCCATGCTACCTTTTAACAATTTTCTTTTACCCTTATAGACATATTCTTCATTATACTTTGTGACCATCTTATTCCAATCTCTTCTTTCATCTATTCTTTAAAATCCTCCTGCCACTGATATTTCATCATTATTTGATCGGATCCTAAATGCACTAACACTTTATAAATTATACTGTTCCCTTTCTTTTACTTCCTTCCTGAGCTGGTCTTTGTTCCATAATCTCCTCAAATTTTGTCAATTTTCTAATCTCTCCTTTTTTTCTTGTCCGCTCTCTAGTCCAACTTTCCATTTGGAGTATAGTTAACCAAGATATTCACTCTTCTTCCCCAAACATTTCCTTTATACTATTTTTAGCTTTTTTCATTTTCATCAAGCTCTGTACTGTGTTTCCCCCTTTCTCTATTAAAACCTCTTTAAGTTTATTTTTAAGACTTTTGGGGAAGCTCTGGGCCTCCAGGGCTTGTAATAATGGCGAGATAAGTGGACTCCAGCACTCTGGCACATTCATCAGAAAAGGGTTAGTTATTCTCTTGATTTCCTCTACAATTTTTTCTTTAAAGAAGAGGCCTTCCATTCTCTCGGGACACCATGGCGTTTCCCGTTCCTTCCATATCTTACAATATCTGATATATGCCTACGCCGAGGCTTCTTTGGGGTCAGAGGTAGGGGTGGGTCGGCAGCCCCTCCGTGCCCGGGTCGGGGGAGGGGAGGGGAGGGGAGGGAGGGTCTCCCTCACCTGCGCGGCGCTCCGGCCCGAAGCCACCGCCTGGAAGAGGGCGCCGTCGGGCTCCGGGCGACTCAGGGCATCATCCGCCGCCGCCGCCGCCGCCGCCGTCGGGGCCCTCCTGGGAGCCGCTTTCCGGGCCCGCTTGGCCGCCTACGGGAGAGAGAGAAGGGGAGGCGCCCAGGGGTCACTCCAACCCGGCCGGCGGGGGAGGGGGGGTGTGGGGGCGAAGGCGGCGGCGGGCCCCCCACCCCCACCCCAGGCGGCCAAGGGGGCCCACCGGTCAGTGGGTCAGTCGCCCGCCCGCCCGCCCGCCCAGACTGGCCCCTCCGCCCTACCGGGCTCGGCCTGGGGGCGCCCCGGGGGCCGGCCCGCCTCTTCCGTCCCCCTTCCTGGCCGACCGGCGCCGCCCCCTCGAAGTCGCTGCCCGAGCCAGACGACGCCGACGCCGACGACGCCTCCTCTGCCGTCCGGGCGCCGCTGGGCCCCCTGAGGGACAAGGAGCGGAGCCTGAGGGAGGGGCGGAGGACGGGACGGAGGGACGGGACGGGCCGCCTGGTCGGTCGGGCCCTCCCTCCCGCTCCCTCCCTCCCTCGGCCGCGACTCACGAGGAGGCCGACACGGCCCGGCGGCTCCTCAGCGACCGACGGGGCGCCGTCGGCGACGAGGAGGACGACATGGCCGGGGAGTGGCGGCGAGAGCGGGCTCTCGACACGGGCGAGGGTCTGCCCCGAGGGAACGAAGCCGGGAAGGGGCCGCCGCCGCCGCCGCCTCTGCCTCCTCTTTTCCTCTCCCCGCCCCCCCCGTCTCTCTCGCCCTTTCCTCGGTGGCGGCGGCGGCGCCCCTCCCCCTCCGAGGCCCCGTCCCTCGTGAGGCGCCTGCCGGAGAACTCTGGGCGGGAAAGGAGTCGCGGCTGCGGCCACGCCCACCCGGCGCATGCCCGGCACGCTCCCTCGTGCCCCTGCCGCCCGCTCGCGAGTCACGCGGCTGCGCCTCCCGGGGGCCGCTGGGAAGCGTAGTTCCCCGGGGCCTCCCGTCTGCGCCTCAGCCCTCCCGAGGACTACAACTCCCAGCGCCGACGGGGGGAGCGGGCGGGGGCGGCACTGGCGCTTCAAACAGCCGGCGCGTTCTCCGAGGCGAAGGGGGCCCCGCCGGGTTTGTGGGGCGACCGGGGCCCTGAGGAGGGAGGCTCTGGTGGACCCGCGCCCGCGAGGTCGGAGGGATGCCCGCGCCCCTGCTCTCTCGGCGGAGGGCAGAAGGGAGGCTGAGGCGAGGGCGGGAGCGCCTCCGCGGCCGTCGAGCAAGGGGAGGGGAGGGGAGGGGAGGGGAAACGCCTTCCCAGCCGCCCCTTCCCGGCTTCCGTCCGAGCCTGGCCCCGAGGGAGCCCCGCCGCCCGCCCCCTCCCCACTCGGGGAGCTTGGAGGCGGCGGCGGCGGCACCACGACCTCCCGGTTGCCCCCCCCTCCCCCCCGCTGGAAACCTGTGTGCCCGGCGGGAGGCTTTCCCTCCCTCCGAGGGTGCCCCCGTGTGCCCGGCGGGTGGTCGGTCTCCGGCCGGCCCCAGGGAGGGGCCCGTGGCCTCGCCTCCCCTCCCTCCCCATCCAGGCCGCCCTCCCTCGTGGCTTCTTCCTCTGGGCCCTGCCCCCCTGAAGCCGGTTTCTGGGTCTCCCGTCCCTGCAGCCTCGCCCAGGGCAGGGAAGGGGCCAGGAAAAGCGGAGGCCCGGCAGGGTGAGAGAGAGGGACTCGGTAAAAGAAGCCCCGGCCCTGGAGCTTGCAAGAGCTGAGCAGAGCTGTTAAGGGCGGGGGTGTCGGTGGGTGGTGGCCATCAGGTCTCTTCTGACCTATGGCAACGCTATGCACGAGTGCCCCCCCCCCCCAAACAACATCCTCGCCGCTCAGGTCCTGCAAAGGCAGGGCAGTCCCGATGCCCAGCCTCCACCACCACCACCACCACCAGCAGGAGGAGGAGGAAGAGCAGCAGCCACGCAGGCTGGCCCGGAGAGGGCGCCAAGGGTTCTCGACAGTGCCTTCCCTCCTTCAGGCGCTTGCTTGCCCAAAGGACTTCCACCAGCCCCTGGGATGGGCCATGCATGGCCCAGGGAGCCAGGCAACCGCCACCTCGGCAGCCGACCCGTCCAGTGCTGGCTGGGCCCTCCTGCCTGCTTGCTAGACTTGCCAGGCATCCCGGCTCACTCCTTCCTCCTGGCTTGGGCCAGACGGCCATTGGGGCTGAAATGCCTGTTGACGGCCACTCAGGGGGGCTCAGGCCAAAGGTGTCCCCTCTGGTTGAACATCCAACTGTGGCCAGCCAGGGATGGCTCCGGGAAGCCCACAAAGACAGCATGAAGGCAACCATCCCTACCACAAGGTTTCAGAGACTTCCTGCAGAAGTGAAAGCTCTGTTATATTAATGGGTCATAGTAGTTAATCCACTGTTAATTTATCCAGGCTCCTTTTAAAGTAAATCTCATCCAGTGACCAGCATGTATGTTGTTGCTGTTTTGTGCCAAGTGGCTTCCAACTCATGGCAACCTTATGAACTGAGCAATCTCTGAAGTGTCCTGTCCTCAACAGCCCTGCTGAGCTCTTGCAAACTCAACCCTCCCCCCTGGTTCCTTTTACAGAGTCAGCCCATCTCGTATTTGGTCTTCTTCTTTTCCTACTGCCTTCAACTTTTCCCAGCAGAGATGGGCATGACTGAAGTTGTGTCTCTTTGTTCAAAGTAACTTGCATGGTACCACACCCCCAGGCCAGTTGGGCCACTCACCTTGGATCGTGCACCACTGGGGGCCTACTGGGGCCTTCTCCAGCAGTGTTCCCATCTGGGCTGGAGCTCAGGCAGCCCACCCTGCCTCCTTGAGCAACCAAACATTCATCAGCTGCACAGGGAGACACACACCCCGCCTGCATCCCACCTCCTTGTCAGAGTGGTTGGCTGCCAGAAGAGGCGGGTGTGGGCAGCTCTTGCCCGGATTGGAGCAGCACTGGAGAAGAAGGACCCCGGCCGCACCTGTCACAAGGTGAGTGGCCCAGCCGGCCCAGGAGGTGAATCCGTGCGGCACCTCTGTTACCGCACAAGTTACTTGTACAAAGGAGCACAGCTTAAGTCATGCCCTTTATTTCCCATCATTATTGTCTTTTCCAGAGAATCTTGCTTTCGCATTGATGTGCCCAAAGTAGGACAGCCTCAGATTCAGCATTTTTGTCTCCAGGTTAGTTCAGGCTTGATTTAATCCAGGACCCACTGGTTCATCTTTCTGGCAGTCCAGGGTATTTGCAGAGCTCTCCTCCAGCACCACATTTCAAGTGAATCAGTTTTTTTTCCTGTCACACCCAAATTGGACTCCTCCACTGATGATCAGAAGTACAAAAAGTGTGGGTGATCTTAGCCTTGGCCCCCATTTCAGTGCTTCCGTTCTGAGTCGCAGTCTTCCTCTGATTTCTTGGCTGCAGTCTCCATTTGGATTGATGACTGAACCAAGATATACAAAAGCTCTAGCTATTTCAGTTTCTTCATCAATATTAAAGTTGTGTAGTTTTTCTGTACTCATGATTTTGGACTTCTTAAAGGTCAGCTGCAGTCCTGCTTTGCCACTTGCTTCTTTCACTTTTGCTAAAAGTTGGTTCAAGTCATTGCTGCTTTCTGCCAGTAAAATGGTGTCATCTGCATAACTTACATTATTGATCTTCCACCAATTTTTGCTCCTCCTTCATCTGACTTTACTCTGGCTTCCCATATGATGCTTCTACAGACAAACAGAACAGATAAGGGGATAAAATGCACCCTTGTCTGACACCTTTGCCTAGAGGAGACCATTCTCTCTCTCCAAATTCTGTCCTAACAATACTTTCTTGTCCACAAGACAGGTAATGTATCAGGACAATCAAGTGCTGAGGCACACCCATTTCTTTCAGAACTATCCACAGCTTCTCATGATCTGCACAGTCAAAGGCTTTGCTTTAGTCTATTAAATGTAGACTGATCTAAAATTAATAGATACACATGTTTATGTAAGGTGTGAAATACAACCAAACGCCACTGTCTCTTAGAGGCTTGCATGAAGTCTTTGTATTCTGTCTCATATGTCTGAAGAAGTGGACCATGTTCCATGAATGCTTACATTAAAATATTGCAGTTAGTTTTTTTTGTTGCTTTTGTTTTGTTTTGTGTTTCTTGTTGAAATGCGTGGGTATGTCTGTCTGTATGTATTGTGTGGTGGCAAGTCGGTTCCAACTTATGACCCTTTCCAGGTTTTCTAGGTAAAGAGTACTCACAAGTCTGAATTTTTGTTATTTTGTGTTTTCTCCCATCTTGGATCATTGTTTATTTAGTAATATATTGTTATGATTTTAAATTGTTACATGATATGTTGTTACCCGCCCAGAGTAGTCTATATGACTAGATGGGTGGGCTATAAATGTAGTAAATAAATAAATAAATAAATAAGTCGCTTACTCTTCCCTTCTTCTGGGGGTGTCCTGGGACTGTACAGCTTGCCCATGACTACACAAGCTGGCTCTTATCACGGGGCACAACTGGGGACTCAAAACTCCCAATTTCTGGCTCTGCAGCCAGATACCTAAATCAGCCAGCGGTGCACATGTTCAGGGATGGTGAATTTAATGTTTGTATGTTTTGTGAAGAACCACTTGTGTAGTATTATGGGAAAGACAGGGAAAAAGTTTCTATCTACTTTTTCATGTTTGCATAATTTTTTCCCTTTTCCACTCTTTATCAAATAAAGGTTTGTCCTGGTAGAGCATTAATTCCTGGAAATGACCATGGTTAGTTGCTATTCGTACTATTGAAAGGTGAAGGTCATTTGCCCAAACAAGAAATAATATTATTTTGGAAGGGTTATGGGGCATCATACTAAAAACTAAAATGTTGAACAAAGACTATCTCTATTGGTCCCAGTGATGGATGCATCTTTTTAGCTTTTCTTTTTCTGGGAGCTGTATATTTTCTGTTTCCTATTCTTTGTTTTTAAAAAAATATTCCATGAAATGACCAAGGGTTCCAACTATTTTCCTACCATCTAGATGCCATCATCTTTTATAGCAGTATGAACAGGAAATAACTGGGCTGATTTTTTAAGATATTTTTCTTGGTGCTTGAGCCTTTGGGTTTTGTTGCTTCACTTCCATTCCCTTTGCCTTTTCATTTCCTTTTTAGAAGTAACTGTGTCACCTGCATCCTTTCCTTCTGCAAAAAAAAGAAGGCAGCCTCGTCCCAAATCCCTTTCTTCTCCAACTTTTTTCCTGCTGGCTGCCCACCTCACCTGTAGAAGAGCAGGGAGCAGCAACCCAGGACTGCAAGGAAGAGGAAGGAAAGCAGAAGTGGGAGTGAAAAAGAAAAGCTGGGGCGAGAAGACACGGCGGCATGAGGAGTCAGAGCAGGGGTGGCAAGGAAAGAGGGTCAGCTTTTGGATGTCTTTTGCCTTGTTTGCAAACTGCCCTCTTTTGAGCCCTCTTGTAAATTCTGCAGTTTTTTCTATGGGAAGCCAAAGAATCTCTGTTATTGGCAGGGAAATGTTCTTTCCCAAGTTTAATACCTTTTGAATTTGCTGGGAAAGGAGAAAACTTAAGCTGGAAAAGGAACCTCAAGGGGATGAAAGGAGGAGGCATGGAAGAAGGAGAGGAGGATGAGAATTGCAGCAGTTTAAGGTACAGTGATGCCTCGCAAGACGAATGCCTCGCGCAACGAAAAAGCAAGACGAAAGCGTTTTGCGATTTTTTTGGTGACTCGCAAGACAAATTTTTCTATGGCCGTGCTTTGCAAGACAAATTTTTTTGCATTTTAAAAAAAAAATTCAATGCATTCCTATGGGAAACCACGCTTCGCAAGACGAAATATTTCGCAAGACGAAAGGACTCGCGGAAAGAATTATTTTCGTCTTGCGAGGCATCACTGTACAGGCGGTCTCTTGCACCAAAACTACCCAGGATGCAGTGAATATTTCCATGTGGAAAGAAACATTCATCTAAATGCTACACAAATGGCTCAAATGGCTTGATTGCCCCAATTAAGCCTGACCCAGCCTGGGATAGCTTCTCTGTCCATGCATGTGTTTTGTGCTGTCAAGTAGGAACCAAATTATACCAGCCCTAATGGAGCTTTCAAGGTAATAGATATTTAAGGAGTGGTTTTACCAGGTCTGCTCCCCCAGTCTGTTTCCATGGCTGAGCAGGATTTGAGTTTTCAGAAGGGAGAGACTCTTCTGGGAGTTATTGTGCTCCCACTGGCAGATTCCTCCAGCAAAGATTAGCCCGAACATCTGAATCTGCCTCCTCTGTGGATTGTGGAGCCTCAGTCAGATGGTGACATATCTCCAGAATGGAAGTTGGCCTTGGACATAGGCAGTCGGCAGGTCTGCTCCAACCCCAAGAGAGAGTGTCAGGGTGAAAGTCAGACTGGCGGCTGCCTTTCAACAGACAGTTCCTCATGAGGAGGTCCTGCTTCTGCTGAGAAATTCTGCTCAATCTCCTCCAACTTATTGTTGCTGGTAGTAACCGTTTATTTTATAAAGATCCCCATCATGGAGTTTGCCCTTCGCTTCTCTACAATATCCCCAAATCTCAGCAGCATGTATTTGAGTGTATGGGGTAGCCTTCTTTCCTGGAGCCATATTTAGTCATATTTCGAGCAGAACCACTGAAATCAGTGGGGCCAATACAGGGACAGGCTATATGGCAATTCCATAGATCTCCTGAGGAGTGTTCTGACTATGACTAAACCATGATCCAGCCTGTGAGACTGCATTACAGGAATCTTTGGAATCCCCATTCAAATCTAGAGCAACCTCCAGGAGGAATGTGCCCTCTGAGAGAGCTCCATTTGGGAGCAACCAAATGAGGTTTCCATTTTAGCTCAAGAATCCTTTTGGCAAGCCAGGAAGCTGCCTCCTGTGGAGCAAGACTGGTTCCATCTAGCTCAGCTGGACTGTGTTGATTGCTGGAGGCATTCAAGAGAAAACTAGACAATCATAGAATCATGAAGTTGGAAGGGGCCTAGAAGGCCATCAAGTCCAACTCCCTGCTCAATTTAGGAATACAAATCAAAGGATATCTGCCAGGTGGCTGTCTTTTAACTTTCTCTAGAATGCCTCCAAGGTTGGAACACTCACCACCTCCTCTCAAGGTCATGGGTTACACTGTTGTACTGCTCTAACAGGACGTTTTTCTTGATATTCAACGGAAATCTGGCTCCCTGTAACTTGAGCCCATGGTTGCGTGTCCTGCACTCTGGGATGATTGAGAACAGATTCTGCCCCTCCTCTGTATGACAACCTTTCAAGTCTTTGAAGAGTGCCATCCTAGCTCCCCTCAGTCTTCTTTTCTCAAGGTTAAACATGTCCAGTTTTTTTTCAGTCTTTTGTTCCAGAGCTTGGTTTTCATCCTCCTGATCATCCTTGTTGCCCTCCTTTGAACTTGTTCCAGTTTGTTAGCATCCTTCTTGATGTGTGGTGTCCAGAACTGGTCAGAGTACTCAAGATTAGGGCTAACCAGTGCCAAATACAGGGGAACTAGTACCTTGTGGGATTTGGAGACTATACTTCTATTAATGCAGCCTAAAATAGCATAGGGACGTGGTGGCGCTGTGGGTTAAACCGCAGAAGCCTCTGTGCTGTAAGAGCTATAGATCTGCAGCTGTAAGATCGAATCCACGCGACGGAGTGAGCACCCGTCGCTTGTCCCAGCTCCCGCCAACCTAGCGGTTCGAAAGCATGCAAATGCGAGTAGATAAATAGGGACCACCTCGGTGGGAAGGTCACGGCGTTCCGTGTCTAAGTCAGTGCGGCCATGTGACCACGGAAGATTGTCTTCGGACAAAACGCTGGCTCTATGGCTTGGAAACGGGGATGAGCACCGCCCCCTAGAGTCGAACACGACTGGACAAATTGTCAAGGGGAACCTTTACCTTTACCTAAAATAGCATTTGTCTTTTTTGTAGCCACATCACACTGTTGGCTCATATTCAGCTTGTGATCTACGACGATTCCAAGGTCCTTCTCTCTCGTAGTATTGCTGATCCGGGTATCCTCCATCTTGTCTGTGTGTTTGGTTTCTTTTTATGAGATGCAGTACTTTGCACTTATCCCTGTTGAATTTCATTCTGTTGTTTTCAGCCCAGTGCTCAAGCCTATCTAGATCAATTTGAATTTTCCCCCCTGTCTTCCATGGTATTAGCTATTCCATCCAATTTTGTGTCATCCACAAATTTGATTAGCATTCTCTTACATCCCTTAATACAGATCATTAATAAAAATGTTGAAGTGCACTGGACTACCATCTATCAGATCTGGTTTTATTTGATTTACATTTAACACAGGTTGAATTCGATGGCATTTTGGCCCCTTCCAACTCCATGATTCTATGATTCTGCGCTGTCTTCAGAGTTTCAGGCAGAGAGGGTTCGTGCTCACTCCAGTCTCACTTGCAGACACTTGGGAGAGAAACTGTATCTTCTGCACACCCCGCAGTTGCTTTATGGCCCCTGCCTGGGATTGCCTCTTTTCTGCTCTTGGGGCAAAAAGGGAGGAAAAAGCCACTGCCGTTAAGCCTGCAGGTGACTGGGATGACAACAGCATGTTTTTCTTGGCTGAAGTACCGGTCCTTCTTGCCTTCTGGTAATTCTGGAGAAATGGCATTTCCATATCATGTTCGTATCTTTGATGACAAGTTGTATGTTTCTGAGGCATTTTTCAGTCAGCCTCCACACAACACAGAGAATTCTTGCCTGGGGTGTTTGTTATATGAGTTCAGCCAACTTGTTGGTAGAGTCTTCATTTATTTGTATAATTCTCTGAACGCAAATATCCTGTACATTCACTCCAATGAAGATTTCAGAACTGCTACATGTGAATTAAGAGTTCTCTGTGTGTGAGGGGGGGGGAGTCAGGGAGCAGCTATTAGAATGATTCAGGACAGGGGGAAATATGGTGGGGGGCGACAGCTACAACATTTTGTGAGAGGGAAGGGCAAGAGGACATTGTTTGCCCCTAAGCTGTCCCCAGATTTAAACAGCTGAGATAGCCTTGGTGTCAGCCCCCCTGGGCTGAATGTCCTGCTGCTCAATGCCAGATCCGTAAAGGGGAAAACAACAGCCATCCAGGACTTGATCCTTCAGGGGCAGGCCTATCCGGCTTGCAATTCAGAGACTTGGTTGGTTGAGGCTGGGCGTGTCAATCTCAACCAGCTTTGTCCAGAATTTTTTGTGCAGCAGCAGGCAAGACCTGGGGGATGGGAAGATGGCATTGCAGTGGTCTGTCACGGGTTTATCTTCCTCACCAGATGTCACGTCCACAAGTTTTCTGGGTTCAAATGTGTGTATTTGAAAGTGGGAGCCCAGGACAGAATAGGGATTCTGTTCGTGTACGGCCCACCACGCTGCTCAATGGTAACTTCCTTCCTGGGCTAGCTGGTCTCAGGGGTGGAGTTGGAATCTCTTTGGTTTGTTGTGCTGGGGGACATCAACATCCATGCTGAGGCAACTTTGTCAAGAGTGGCTTAGGACTTCATGTCCTCCATAATGACCATCGGTCTGTCCAAATTGTATCTGCCCCCACCCATGCTACAGGGCACACTTTAGACCTGGCTTTCTGTAGTGGGGTAGATGTTGGTGATATGGGTGTGGAGGAACTCTCTGTAGTTCTGTTATTATGGACAGATCATCATCTGGTGGGGTTTAGACCCACTGGAACTCAGAGCCTCTGCAGGAGTGCGAGACTGATTAAGATGGTCCACCCCACGAAGCTGCAGGATCCAAATGGTTTCTTGACGGCTCTTGGGAGTTTCCTATCACTTTAGCAGTGGGTTCTGTTGAAGATCTGGTTGATCTCTTGAATGGGGAAATGGCCAGGGCTGTTGACACAATTGCTCTTAAGTGTCCCCTCCTATGAAGTAGAGTCCAACTAGCCCCTTGGTTTATCAGGAAGCTGGTGGGATGGAGACTCGAGTGATGATGGCGGAAAACTTGAATCTGACCAAATGGGCTAGAAAGCCTACTCTATGGCAGTGTTGGAGGCAAATAAGTCATTCTTCTCTGCCACCATTGCATCTGCACAAAGTCGCCCAGTGGAGCTCTTTCAAGTGGTCAAGGGTCTCTTACGTCATGGCCCACAGGAAGATAATGCAGACCACTCTGCAGCTTGCTGTGAAGAATTTGCACAGCACTTTGCAGGCAAAATCTCTTGGGTCTGGTCTGACTTGGATGCTGTAGTTAACACAGGCTGTCTGTGGGATGAGACTTGGAGGCACTGTTTTACGGTTGCTCCAGTCTTTCCTGGAGGGGAGAACCCATTGGCCTGTGGTGTCCTTCAGGGTTCTGTTTTGTCTCCCGTGTTATTTAACATCTGCATGAAGCCGCTGGGAAAGGTTGTCTGGAGTTTGGGGATTTGGTGTCATCAGTTTGCGCATGACACCCAACTCTGTCTTTCCTTTCCATATAAATCCTGGGCAGATCATCAAGGAATAGGGATGCAGCCTGTGCTAGATGGGGTTGCATTCCCTCTGAAAACACAGGTGTGATCCTTGTATGTCTTCTGTATAATTCTCCAATACATTATTTTCCTTTCCATGCTGATCTTCTAGCATCCCTACTCTACTCTATTTTCAAATTCCCTTTGATTTCTTGAATGTTCTGTAAAAGATCTCTTATCCTCCATCACCAGTGGAACTGTAACGTCCCTTCTCCTGTTGTGACTGATGAACTAGAGGTTCTTTACTTGCCCCAGTGGGCCAGAGGGTGTAACCAGAGGTAACAGGTGCAATTAATTTGAATATTTATTTAAATCACAACAGTCCAGTCCATCAGTCGAGCCCACATGCCTACATGCCTGTTGCCCAGCATACCCTAAAAGCAGGACCTGATTAACAAGGGTTAACCCCTAGGAGGGAGGATGCATTTGGGTCTGGTGTCTCAGCTTTGACCTTTCAGCCTTGGGCAATCCTGCTGGAATTCTGACTGCAATGTGACAGGACACAAGACTGCAGAAACCTTCTCTGAGAGAATGCAGGCAGGCAAAGTCCTCCTTTAATTATGTTCATGCATGGGTCTGCTCCTTCACATATTTTTATGCCCTACCTAAGCCATTGACGATTTCAGGGGGAAGCAGCAGGACCTTGGACAGCCAGTTAATTTGCTCCATCAGAATGGATGATGTAGCCCCTCCCAGACAAACCAACAGGAATTCCTGCAGCTGAATTCTGAGTAGCTGGCGCTTTGGAACAATTTCAAAGGAGACCTGTGCACAACACTTCACAGTCATCTGTTCATGTTGTTTATTGATCTGTCTGGTTCTCATTATTTTATTTCTTTATATAAATTGTTTTCTTATCGTATTTGCTTTATTTGTCTGTTAACTGCCCAGAGTAGTGCCTTGCAATAACTGGGCGGTATAAAAATGGATTAAATCAATGAAAAATAAAAAAAATAATCCAATAGGGAGATTGCCAGCTCTTCAGCCACCACAGCCAGACCGTCTTTGTCCAAAGGGAGGCCATCACTAATGATCCAGAGAAAGGGGCTGAAAGTGCTCCAAGCCACTGAGGCCACTTGGGCATGAAGAGGAAGTGTTGGAACGAGAAACGCCCCTAAGCGGCACACCTCCTCCTTCCAAAGGGGTGTGTGTGAAACTTTCCTTGTGATGGGATGTCCACTCAGGCCCTGGCCTGGAGGATGGCCGGCCGGCAGTGCTTGCCTCCTTTCTCCCGATGGCCATGGGCTCTCTGGCGGGCCCCACTCCAGGTCACTGCTGCCCCGTCCAGGTTCTTCTCTCACGCTGGCTTCCAGATCCAAAGTAAATGGCAAGATGGAACTTACCTGTGCAGTTCAGGCGTGCCTCACGTGCCAGCAGAGATGAAGCCCCAGGGGCCTCCCGGAGGCCATACACATGGCCTGTGCTCGACAACATTCCAGCCAGCTGGTTGACGGGGCTTCCAGCGGCCCTTGCAGGCTGCCTCATCCTGCAAAGCCGGCTCGGTGGAGAAGCAATGCCGCCCGTTGGCGTTGCCCTCTTTGCCGAGGCGCGCGTCACATGGGCTTTGTCTCTCAAGCCTCATGGAATGTTTGTGCCACAGTTTTCCCTGCATCTCCTCTCTCCTCTCCCCCCCCCAATAAACGATAAGGCTAAGTTTCCGCAGAGGGTTCCCCACTTTTGCCCCGGGCCACACAGGTGGAGGGATTTCTGCATTGATTCCACAAGTGCTCACTTTCTTCCGGTTGGCGAGGAAATCGTTCCAAATGTTTCCAGTGGAAATTCACAGTGTGGTGGAGTTGTGCTGGAATCCCTTGCCTGTGTTGCGGCAAAGTGTAAGAGGCGAGAATCCTCATCGCGCTCATCCACGGGGGCCCCTTGGCTTCTGCTAGAACAGGCAACAATCCGGTCCCGCAGCCCCTGCCCTGCGTGTGTGTGAAATCTTCGTCCAAAGTCTCAGCAAGGGGTGTGTGTGTGGAACGGACACAACTGAGGCTTTGAATGGCAAAGAAGAAAGAAGGGTTTGGACTGAGATGAAGTAGCTCTCAGGACAGCAAGTGGATTTTGGATGGAAACGACAGATCTCCCTCCAAAACAAAGCTTGTATGGAGCGGGGAGACGAAAACCCTAGGAGGAGAATCAGCTCCCAGGTAGAAAGAGAGTCTTGTGTTCAAGCCGTAATGATGGAAAGAAGGGAATCATCTCAACAGCGACTTTGTCTCACCCTTGGAGGTGCAGGAGGAGGTGCAGGTCCAGAGAGATGAGGGTGCTGAGGCTCCAGCACCGCTTCCTTTGTTGCGAGTCACTGCCAACTTTCTTTTATGTACCTGTGGAGGAAATGGTAACCTGAGCCTTGGGCTGCTTGTGGAAGGATGTGTCTTTATGGCAGGGAGAGTAATGCGGGGGGGGGGGGGGGCGGGGAGAGAGTCAGGGAGCAGCCCCCAGTATTGTTCAGGGCATGGGAAGCGATGGGGGGGGGCAAGCGACTTCAGCATATTATGTAAGAGGGAAGGGCAAGAAGGCACTGGCTATCCCTGTGCTGTTCACGAATTTACATCATTTGGACAGGCTTGGTGACAGGACGCCTGGGCTGAAAGTGCTGCTGCTCCATGCCAGGCCGGTAGGTGGGAAGACAACAGCTATCCGAGACCTGGTCCTGCGTGCACGTGCTGATCTGGTTTGCATTACAGACACCTGGTTGGATGGGGTGAGGATCAGGCCCGTACTGGACAAACAGTTAAGATGCCTTTCCTGCTTTTCTGCCTAAATCTGGCTTCTCGTAACTTGAGCCCATTATTATGTGTTCTGCACTCTGCGATGATCGAAAACAGATCCTTCCCCTCCTTTGTATGACTACCTTTCAAGTATTTGAAAAATGCTATCTTATCTCCCCTCCGTCTTCTTTTCCCAAGGCTAAACATGCCCAGTTCTTTCGGTTTTTCCTCATAGAGCTCGATTTCCAGCCCCCTGATCGTCCTTGCTGTCCTCTGAACTTGCTCCAGTTTGTCTGCATCCTTCTTAAAGTGTGGTGACCGGAACGGAGCACAGTGCCTTAGATGAGGCCTAGCCAGTGCCAAATAGAGGGGAACTCGTAGCTCATGGGATTTGGTGACTATACTTCTGTTTTGTTGTTGTTTAGTCATTAAGTCGTGTCTGACTCTTCGTGACCCCATGGACCAGAGCACGCCACGCCCTCCTGTCTTCCACTGCCTCCCGGAGTTGGGTCAAATTCATGTTGGTTGCTTCGATGACACTGTCCAACCATCTCGTCCTCTGTCGTCCCCTTCTCCTCTTGCCTTCACTCTTTCCCAACATCAGGGTCTTTTCCAGGGAGTCTTCTCTTCTCATGAGATGGCCAAAGTATTGGAGCCTCAGCTTCAGGATCTGTCCCTCCAGTGAGCATCATCACCTTCCACTACCACAACTGCTGCTCAGTAGTTGCCCTCCAGAAGTTTCTCTGCCCCTATCGTCTTTGCAGCCCTTTGTGGCTCTTACTCCTGTTGAGGGTCTGGGGACCCTGAGTGACCCTGCCAGGAATCCAGACTCACAATCGAGTCTGGCCTCCTGACGGCATTGCTCTGTGCTCCTTGGTCACACTCAGAGGCCCTTATGGCGTGGAGGCTGTTGTCTGCCAACTCTTACACTGTAATAAAGGGCTGCCCTTTAAGATGCTGTGGGTCTTTGTTGTTTTTGTTTTAAAAGCATTTTCAAAATCTGAAGGCTGGGTGAGGATCAGCCATTCCTGATCAGTTGACCATCATTTGGGGCTCAAGGCCAGGATCAAGGCAAAAAGATCCTGGAGGTCCTCAGTCTGAGGGAGCTGTGCCAGTCAGGAAGAAGGCATGACTAGCCGGGAGAGGGATCTGCTTTTGTGATGGGTCCAGCTCCAGCAGAAGTGGGAGTGGGGAGGCACCAGGCCAGCCGCCAGCCAAAACCACCCATCTTGGCCGAACAACCAATGCTCCAATTTCACCACTTTTTTCTTTTCTTTTTTTAAATTTTAAATTTTTTTATTTATATAAATCATGACAATCTATCATGTTACAAGTAATACATACAAGGATTAACATAGTAATCTATCATCTTAGGTAAAGGTTCCCCTTGACATTTAGTCTCCAGTCGTGTCCGACTCTAGGGCGCGGTGCTCATCCCCGTTTCCAAGCCATAGAGCCAGCGTTTGTCCGAAGACCGTTTCCGTGGTCACGTGGCCAGCGCGACTAGACATGGAATGCCGTTACCTTCCCACCGTGGTGGTACCTATTTATCTACTCGCATTTACATGCTTTCGAACTGCTAGGTTGGCATCTTACTTATTATGTGATTTAACTGTTGACCACCTGCTATTCCCACATTTCATAAAGTCACATTTACGCCATTCCCCGTTTCATCTTAGAGAAATATTGACCAACAATCTAAATGCTCCAAATTGTTTTCTGAGCCACATGTTTCCACATTTATTTTATTGGCATATTTTAATAAAGGCTTCCAGCTTTTGGTGAATTGACTATGCCTTATTTCTCCTCTATATAATCTAATTTTATTAGTCATTTTTCCCATCAGCATTGTATGTCATATCTTATTCATAAATGCATGCAATGAGAGATCTTGGGCATTTTTCCAATTTCTAGCAATCTCGGATCTTGCTGTCCCTATAAGATTTGCTACTAATTCTTTATTTTCAAGTTTCTCATTTCGCCCTGTAAATATTGAGAATAGCAATAATGTTTCATTCATGTCTATTTTTTGATTAAGCAGCGTCTCTATTCATCTAATTACTTCATACCAGAATGCTTCTATTTTGGGGCCAGGAAGACAAATGCGAGATGCTATCTGCAGAGTATTGAATATTATATATACAGCTAATAAAGAAAAAAAGAAGATAGCAATATCTTCTTGGATGCCCTTAAGGCCTTTGATCGGGTGGAATGGAAATTTATGTTTGATTTGTTGGAAAAGGTTAATATGGGTAAAAAATTTATTAAAGTTCTAAAAGAATTATATACAGGAGCAGGTGTTACTGTACTTATTAATGGAGTAGAATCTAACAAATTTATGTTATTTAGAGGAACAAGACAAGGTGATCCCTTGTCTCCAATTTTCCTGTAGGCATCCTTCAGAGACTATGGTAACATGCTCTGAATAGAGGTCTTGGAACAGCATCTAGTGTGGCTGAGAAGGCCAATTCAAGAGTAACAATCCCTTCCACACTGAAGACAAATACAATCTGTCTCCTGTCCAGCTCCCTGATTTTGCTGGTTTTGGGACTGGTTTCTCCAATTTTATTCATACTAATAAAAGAACCCCTTGCAGCAAAAATAAGAGAAAGTGGAAACATTACAGGACTGATGGTGAAAAATAGACAACACAAAATAAATTTATATGCAGACGATATGCTTCTTTTTTTTTGGAAGACCCATCATGAAGAATATAATAGTTGAAAGAAATATTACAGGAATATAGTCAGTATACAGGTTTAAAAATTAATTTTCAAAAATCTAAGTTATTATGCCCAAATATACCTATTATAGAACAAAACAAAATTTAAAAAGCATCTCAATTAGAGTTATGTTATTCAAGTTTTAAATATTTAGGAATATGGGTAACAGAAAACCTTAATCAATTAATTTACAGAAACTATAAAATTCTATTTAAATTGGCAAAAGAAAAAATGACAAAGTGGGTCAATCTGAACCTATCAATGTTAGGGAGAATTGCTCTAATTAAATCATATATATTACCAAAATTTCAATTTCTATTCCAAAATATTCCACTATAGCCGGATATTAAAAAAGTAAAACTATGGCAAGGAAAGTTAGAAAAATTTATTGCAGGAAAGGGAAAGATAAGATTTATAAATAGTGTTAAATATAGACCGATTTCACCACTTAACGGACGTGCTGATTGTGGCGTGTGCTGAGGAAGTTGCTCTCTGAAGCTTGGCTGCTGTCTCTGTGGACACTCCCTTTGAGGGAAGCAGCCAGGAATCTTCCTCTAAAAACAGGCTGCTGCCACGTTCCCCAGGCAGGGATTGTTAGCCTGCTCTTTATCGGCAGGTGTGCCACGAGCGCGGAAAGCAGATGGATCAAGAGCAGATGGAATAGGCAGGAACGGGTGGCTGTTCCTGGACCCGTTCTCCAGCGGCCGCAGTTTGTGCTGAGAACAGGAGCCGTGCAGGATCTGCCTGACCTGCTGCCATTCTCTCCCCACGGGGGCTGAAACATTGCCCAGGAGCCCAGGACCGGTTACTGGTCCACCGAGGTCCATTCCGACCCATATAGCTGCTGAGAGGCCCAGGCTCTGTGAATGGGTAAAATCTCCTTTTAGAGTTGTTACTTCTGGCCATGAATTCCACCACTGAATGATGCCCTGCATGGAGAAGGGCTTCCTTTTTTGATCTCCTGAACCTTCCACCGCTCAGCTGCATTCGGATGACACTGGGCTCTCCTATTGTGAGGGAGAAAAGCCTGTCTCTTCTGTTCACTTTCTTCACATGGGGCATTGTTTTTATGCTGCTGGCAGGTCTCCCCTTGCCCGTGATTTCTCGCACTGAACCAGACCCCAGTGCTCTGACCCTTCCTCTTGCAGGAGGTGCGACCATCACCTGGTCATTTTGCTGGCCCTTTTCTGCAGCTCTGCAATCCTAACAAGGATTGTACACAGCATTCCAAGTGTGGTCAAACCACAGATTGTATAAGGGTGCAACAATATTAGCAGTTCTATTTGGGGGTCTTTGTGTGTGCCAGAAAACTGTACTAAAAGCAGGAAAAGAGATGCAAATGGATAGACAGACACAGCATAAGATGGAAGTAGAACTTGTAGGCATCCTTCAGTCTCGAGAGACTATGGTAACGTGCTCTGAATAGAGGACTTGGAACAGCATCTAGTGTGGCTGAGAAGGCCAATTCGAGAGTGACACAATCCCTTCCACACTGAAGACAAATACAATCTGTCCCCTGTCCAGCTCCCTGATTTTGCTGCTTCCATGACTGCCTCTTTGCCTGGGCCTGCTGGACAAGGGTCTCTTCAAATTGGGAGAGGCCATGCTGCACCGCCTGCCTCCAGGCTGAACGCTCAGAAGTAGAACAGGGAAGAAGCATTTCTGCATAAACTTTAAGAAAAGTTTACCAAATGTCTAAATGTAAATGCACACAATTTCTTCTCCCAAACAAAATTAATTCATTGAATAACCTCAGCCCAAAAGGAACTGTGGGACCTAACTAAATCATGTTAAAAAAAAACAGCTGGGAGGAATTTAAGTGCCAGAAGTTAATCATAGAACCATAGAATAATTGAGCTGGAAGGGGCCTATAAGGCCATGGTGTCCAACCTCCTGCTCAATTGCAGGAATTAAAAAGCAGTTGTAGAGTCCATTAAATCATCCTGTTAGAACCGCAGAGCTTGAAGGGACCCTATGGATAATCAAATCCATCCCCTGTCAAGGAGGCAATGAGGGGGGAATCGAACTCCCGACCTCTAACCCACTGAGTTATCCAGCAGTTTATGTACGAATTGCCTGGTTTTGCTGCACTCGCAGCAGTTTAAGCTCCATAGATAAAGGGGTTATCGAATCCAAACCCATTGTCCACCAATTAATTTATTAATCTATTTTATTTAAGAGATTTTCCCCCTTCTCCTTAAAAGGACCTGTGGCGTCCTCCCAGGTCATGAATATTCATATCCTATCTGCATAGACCAATGGGAGTGCTGGAGGGGCGGAGTCACGATATATAAGCCACTCAGCAAGAGGAGGGGAAGTGTAGATAGGGAGTTAGTAGTGAAGGAATTGAGGAGATTGAGAGTTTGGAGGGTTTTGGAGTTTGGGCTGGAGAGTGGTGACTGAGAGTGGATAGAGGAGAATGTTTGTTTAAGAGTTAACAACATTGCTTGTCCTGTCAACATCTGTAACAATAAACAATTTCTATTTGGTTCTTTTAAAATGACATACGGCCTGGACCTCTATCATTAATAACAGATAATGTTGATGTAATCAACTGGTGGCAGCTGAAAGACATGTAGCGTGAGCTCTTAGTTCGGTGAAACAATCAGGGGCCACGAGGGGATCGTGACAGGACCCAAGGCAGCTTACATCCTTAAAAGACAATATTAAAGCTAATGACAGTGAGTATACAAATTCTAAAAAGGATCAAACAAATACTAAAAAAAAAGAAGCGACACCAAAACACATTCATAGCAGTAAGACACAACCATCCATTTAAAAACCCCACTCAGGAAGCCAGTCACTGAGGGAAAGCCTACCTGAAGAGAAAGATCTTCATCTGTCTGAAGAAGGATGGTAAAGACGGAGCCAGACTGGCCTCCAGTGGGAGGGAGTTCCACAGTCTGGGAGCAGCCACAGGGAAGGGCCTCTCTCTTGTCCCCACCAAACATACAGTACCTGTGAAGGTGGCAGGAACAAGAGAAAGGCTCCCATGATTATCTTAACATCCAAGCAGGCTCAGAAAGGGAGACACAGTCCTTGAGATTGTTTATTCACCCTCATCCAGTCCATTACTGCAATCAGATGCTGATCTAGAGCTGAAACACCTTCCTCAGATTCAGATGGCAAGGTGAAGTAGAGTTGAGTGTCATCCGCATACTGGTGCACTGAACCCCAAAACTCCTAAAAATCTCTATCAGCAGTTTCATGTAGATGTTAAATAACATATGAGACAAAACAGAACCCTGGGGGTCCTCAAAGCTCAATGACCAAGGCCTAAAACTGGAGCTCCCCGGAACCAACTTCTCTCTCCTCCAGGAAGGACTGGAGCCACTGTGAAACAGCGTTTCCAAGTCCCATCCCAGAGAGACGGTCCAGAAGGATACCATGGTTGATGGTCTCAAAAGCTGCTGAGTGGTCGAGCAGAACCAAAAGAGACAATTAAGCAATACAGGGTTATCTAGTTCATTATTCAAGGCATTCTTTGTATCACATTTAGAGATGGGCACAACTTAAGTTGTGCCTCTTCATACAAAGCTCTCCATGCAGCACCACAAGTGCTGCAGTTCCTGCCCCATCGCCGCCTCGGACAGCTGCCTCACTCACAATCCTCCACCTGCCACCTGGGCCATCTCCCTGCCCAGTCTGGGAAGGAGCTTGGGCTTCCCTTCTCTGCCTCCTCTGGCAGCCAACCACTCAGATAAGGAGGCATGATGGGGATTCTCCCTGCACAGCTGTTGAGCAGTTGGCGGCCGGAGGAGGTGGGGAAGGGAAGTCTGGACTCCTTCTAGACTGGGCAGCTGACGGAGGACGACCTGGGCGGCCTGTGGAGGTTTGTGAGTGGGGCAGCCATCTGGGGGGGATAGGGGTAGGGAACATGTGGCACCTGCGGTGCTGCAGGGAGACCTTTGTATGATGAGGCACAACTTAAGTCATGCCTATCTCTAATCACATTTCATAGAATCATAGAATAAATGAGTTAGAAGGGGCCTATAAGGTCATTAAGTCCAACCTACTGCTTAATGCAGGAATCCAGATCAAAGCAGATCTGACAGATGGTTGTCCAATTTTCTCTTGAATGCCTCCAGCATTGGAGCCCTCACTACTCTTGAGATCATGGATTCCATTGTCATACTGCTCTAACAGTTAGGAAGTTTTTTCTGATATTCAATCAAAATCTGGCTTCCTGTTGCTTGAGCCCTTTATTACGTGTCCTGCACTCTGTGATGATCAAAAACAGATCCTGTCCCTCCTCTGTAGTAGTACCTTTCAAGTTTTTGAAGAGTGCTATCATATCTCCTCTCAGTCTTCTTTATTCACCACCAGCACTCATTTATGAAAGCCAATGTGGTGTAGTGGAATGTGATGGATTAAGATTTAGCAGACATGGGGTTCAAATCCCTTCTTAGCCATGGAAACTCACTGAGTGTGTGGAAGTTGTAAAACCTTAAATATCTCAGAAACCTTGAAAGCCCTCTTAGAATTGCCATAAATCAGATGCACCTTGAGCAAGGTTAAGATTCACCCACACTTCTAAGACTGATATGTTGAATTCTTCCTACCATTTCTGTAGTCCTGCAATGCTTAGTCCCTGTTGGCATTCTTTCCTTATGAAAATGTCTTGTAATTGTTTACAGGTGTTCAGCCTTAAAGTGACCCATTCATTCTTACAATTACATCCTTAAAAAAATAGAACCAGGCATGCCAGCAAGTTCATAACTATTCATATTATCAAAATGTTCTTTATCACAAAAAATAAGAATAATCAACATTTAGGTTCAGCCCTTTTGGTGTCATGGTTTATTATAACCTATAAATCCAGTAAGTCTCTTCCCTCAAGAGTTCTTGTCAATAACCTTTTTTCCCAGTTGCACAGTGTATGGCTAAGCACATAAAGTCATAAGAACATCAGAAGAGCCCTGTTGGATCAGGCCAAGGACCCCTCTAGTCCAGCTTCCTGTGTCTCACAGTGGCCCCACCAGATGCCTCTGGGAGCACCCGAGACAACGAGAGACCTGTCTCCTGATCCCCGTCCCCTGCATCTGGCATTTGGAGGTCCCTTTCCTCTAAGCCTGGAGATTATCCATCCCCATCATGGCTTGTAACCTGCGATGGACTTTTTCTCCAGAAATCTGTCCAATCCCCTTTTAAAGGCCTCTAGGCCAGATGCCATCACCACATCCTGTGGCAAGGAGTTCCACAGACTAACAACCCGCTGGGGAAAGAAATCTTTTCTTTGGTCTGTTCTCACTCTCCCAACACTCCATTGGAGTGGGTGTCTCCTGGTTCTGGTATTGCGTGAGAGGGGAAAGAGCTTCCCTCTATCCACTTTATCTATCCCCTGCATAATTTTATATGTCTCAATCATGTCCCCCCCCTCAAGTGCCTTTTCTCTAGACTAAAGAGCCCCAAACGCTGTAGCCTTTCCTCATCAGGGAGGTGCCCCAGCCCAGTCAGCATTTGAGTCACTCTCTTCTGCACCTTTTCCAGTTCCACTATGTTTTTCTTGAGGTGCGGCGACCAGAACTGTACGCAATACTTCAGGTGTGGCCTTACCAGCGTTTTGTGCAATGGCATTATAATGTTGGTTGTTTTATTTTCAATCCCCTTTTTAATGACACCTAGCATGGAATTCCGGGAGGCAGTGGAAGACAGGAGGGCCTGGCGTGCTCTGGTCCATGGGGTCACAAAGAGTCGGGCACGACTTAACGACTAAACAACAACAAGAAGCATGGAATTGGCCTTCTTCACTGCTGCCGCACACTGGGTTGACACTTACATCGAGCTGTCCACCAGCACACCAATATCTCTTTCCTGACACGTCACAGAGAGCTCAGAACCCATCAGCTGATAAGTAAAGTTTTGATTTTTTTTTTTTGTCTCAGTGTGCATTACTTTACATTTTCTTATATTGAAATGCATTTGCCATTTTGCCGCCCATTCTCCCAGTTTGGAGAGATCCTTCTGGAGCTCTTCACAATCCCTTCTGGTCTTCACCACCCGGAAAAGTTGTGTGTCATCTGCAAACTTGGCCACCTCACTGCTTATCCCTGTCTCCAGGTCATTGATGAACAGGTTGAAAAGCACTGGTCCCAGGACAGATCCCTGGGGCACACCGCTCTTCAACTCTCTTCCTTGTGAAAATTGCCCATTGACACCTACTCTCTGTTTCCTGATTCTCCACTAATTCTCAGTCCATAAGAGGACCTGCCCTCTTATCCCCTGACTGTGGAGTTTTCTCAACAGCTTTTGGTGAGCGACCGTGTCAAATGCCTTCTGAAAATCCAGATAGACAATAGCCACTGGTTTGCCCACATCCACATGCCTGTTGACCTTTTCAAAGAATTATAAAAGGTTTGTGAGGGAAGACTGACCCTGACAGAAGCCATGCTAATTCTCCCTCAGCAAGGCTTGTTCTTCTATATGTTTTAAGATTTTATATTGGATGAGGCTTTCCACCATCTTCCCTGGAACGGACGTTAGGCTAACTGGCCTGTAGTTTCCCGGGTCCCCCCTCCTTCTCTTTTTAAAGATTGGTGTGACATGTGCTATCCTCCAGTCCTCTGACACGGTGGCTGTTTTAAGGGACAAGGGCATAATTTAGTTAAGAGATCAGCAACTTCATTCCTCAGTTCCTTAATAACCCTTGGGTTGATGCCATCTGGGCTCAGTGACTTATTGATCTTCAATTTATCAATTAGGTCTAAAACATCCTCTCTTTTAACCTGTATCTGATTTAATTCATTAGTCAGGAGGGGCCGTTTGGGCAGCGGAGTCTGCCCAAGGTCTTCTGTTGTGAAGACAGATGCGAAGAACTCATTTAATTTCTCTTTTACCTCCCCTTTCCCTCCCTCCCCATCCAGAGGGCCAAGTGCTTCTCTGGCAGGTTTCCTGCTTCTAACATATTTAAAGAAGCTTTTATTATTCCCCTTTATATTGCTTTATATTACTTTCCTCAAAGTCTTTCTTTGACTTGTATATCATCTTCTTACATTTCTTTTGCCAGAGTTTGAGTTCCTTTTTATTTCCCTCGTTTGGGAAGGATTTCTTTCTTTACGGAAGGACCCCTCCTTGCCCTTCAAAGCCTCTCTAACTCCGCTTGTTAACCATGCCAGCAGCCTCTTGGACTTAGTTGAGCCATTCTTTCTTTGCAGAATACACTTCCGCTGGGCCTCTACTAGGTAAAGGTTCCCCTTGACATTTAGTCCAGTTGTGTCCGACTCTAGGGGGCGCTGCTCATCCCCATTTCCAAGCCGTAGAGCCAGCGTTTGTCCGTAGACAGTTTCCGTGGTCACGTGGCCAGTGCGACTGGACACGGAACACCGTGACCTTCCCACCGTGGTGGTACCTATTTATCTACTTGCATTTGCATGCTTTCAAACTGCTAGGTTGGCAGGAGCTGGGGCAAGCGACGGGAGCTCACTCCGTTGCGTAGATTCGAACTGCTGATCTTTCGACCTTGCAGCCCAGAGACTTGTGGTTTAACCCGCAGCGCCACCACGTCCCATTGGAGCCTCTACTACCATTGTTTTGAACAGGCTCCATGCACTCTGGAGAGATTGGATTCTTTTTACCTTCCCTTTATGCTTCTTTTTACCTAGTTTCCTCATCTGAGGGAAGTCCGCCCTTCGGAAATCAAGGGTTCTTGTGTCAGATTTGCTTGACACTCTCCCCCCAACATGCATGGCGAAAGAGATCACAGCATGGTCACTATTCCCTAGCAGTTCAGTGACATTCACGTCCCTAACCAGGTCCTGAGTACCACACAATATTAAATCCAGAGTCACCTGTCCTCTGGTGGGCTCCGTGACAAGTGGCTCCAAGGCACAGCCATTTAGCATGTCAAGAAACCTGCTCTCTCTTTCTTGACCCGAGTCGTCATATTTGTGGCCTAATTCTAAGAAATGGGGCACCACTCGGGCCTCTGCTGTTCTCTTCCTCAGACGTGACTGGTATTCTAAAATACACGGCCTCAAGGGGTGTGTCGTACTTCCTACATAAAAAAGTTTACATGGGCATTGTATCAAATATATGACATTTTTGTGCAGCACGTGGTAAATTGTTTTAGTTCTATGTTTACATTTAGTGCATCCACTCTAAGGTTTTTTGTTTCTCTAGTAATGGCACAATAAGAACATCGACTGCATCGAAAGCTTCCCACAAGATCCTTGTCATTTTTAATCACATGAGAGATCCGCATGTCCCAAAAGGCCCTTGAAGTTCTCTTAAATCCAGTGACGGGAGGTAAGGAGCAACCTGGTATCTCTTTGATTAAATGCCAATGTTTTACAATCCTCTTTCTAAAAGTATTTAGTAGATAGATAGATATTTAATAGAAAGATATTGAATAGATAGGCTGGAGCACAAGGCTGGAAAACAGAATGAAACTGAACAAGGAAAAGTGACAAGTCTGGCACCTTGGAAAAAGAGACCAAACACACAGTTACAAGATTTGGGGGGGGGGGGGGGGGAGACCTGGCTCAGCAACGCGACACTGAGCAAGAAGGACCTTGGAGTGGACTGCGAGCTTGCCTGCTGCTGTTCTAAATGCCACAATATCTGGAAATGACATGCCGTTTTTATCTGATTGCCATGAGAATTTTAGGTTTTCATCCACTGTGTTCATCCATTCACAAAATTCATTGAGCGAGGCATCCGATTTCATAATCACAAAGAGATCATCTATATAATGTTTCCAATGGACAATTTGTGAACAGCAAGTCTCCCCCCCCCCCCCCCCAGGATTACAGATAATGATGTTTTCCAAATTAGCCATATAAAGATGACCCACCCTGGATGCTGCTGCTGCTCAGCCCATGGCCACCCATTTTGTTTGTATTAAGAATTCCCCTGCAAATTTGAAGTCATTTTTTCCCAATGCAATGTCCAAGAGTTCTTCCAGTAAAAAAATACATTGGTGGAACCTGTTGCTCTCTAGAGAGTAGAGCATATTCCATTATTTTTCTTGAGTCCTCATGAGGAGGTCTACTAGCATAAAGGGAAGTCATGCCCATCAGCAATAGGACAGGTGCTGCTGTGATTTGTGGTTGTTCAATTTTAGGAATCAAGTCTGAAGTGTTTCTCGTGTAAGCTTTTATTTTCTGCACATGGGATTTCAGGAAACTATCCAGATATTTGGATAGAGGTTCCAATACTGGCTTAACCCGTGAGATTATAGGATGCCCAGGAGAGGAATTTTCTGCTTTATGAATTTTAGGAAGGATATAGAACAAAGGGATTCTGGGGGAATGAATTTGGAGTGCCTTATGTGTAGATTGATTAATAATGCCTCAGGTCAGAGCTTCCTCTAACATTGCTTTTCAAAGGAATTTAATATGTTGGGTAAGGTCCTTGTCAATTTTCTGATAACTGGTTATATCATTTAGTTTTCTTCTGTAAGCCTCAAAGCAGTCGTCCTCTCTGTTTTTGTACCGCAACTGCACCCCCTCTACACGCCTCCTTTGTAATAATAGACTCATCTGATGCTAGAGGGTTTTTTTATGGCCAGATGTTCTCTTCTACTGCTGTCTTAATTTACATTTTTCCTCATTTATCTCTATCTGTCGTAACATTGCTTTTCAAATCTCTGAATTCTAAAATCAGTTATATTCAGGACAAAAATGGATTTAGGGATCAAAGAGGTGTCTTCTCAGTTTGTCTTATTCTCAAAAAGTTTTTTTTTAAGTTTTATTTGTTTTATCAACTTAAATAAATCCACTCTAGTTTTGAATGGTTTGTAATCAGGTGTTGGAACAAAACTTAGATCTACATTCAAAACCTTACGTTCTAAATCCAAAAGGGGTCAGGAAGAAAGATTGGTCACTATGTTTTGTAATAGCCTCTCCAGGTTTGGCCTCTGTAGGAAAAATTTCCCCGTCCTTTATTTCTTGTACTCCTTGCCCTAAAACTCCAACAACTAGTTCCTTCACCCCCTGAGGCAGCTTCTGACTCTTCTCCTTCAGTGGTGTCTGTATCTGAAAATGACTCTCAGGAAATTGTTAAGGTGGAAGAATTTTTCCAATTTTGTAACCTTTCATGTCTCTACTGAACTTTTTACACTTCAGTTCTTTAAATTTTAATTCAAACTCAAGTATAGATCTATTTCTTTAGTCCTATTTTCAAACAACAACAGAAGTGTGTTGCTTATATACCACCCCGTAGTGCTTAAAGCACTCTCTGGGCAGTTTACAGTTTAATTATACAGGCTATTCTTCAACTAAGTAAAAATACAGATAAGCATGAAATGCATAGATATCGGGTGTAGCCCATCTTGCTTCTAAGAAAAATGTATACATACGAACTGGTTACAAATGATATTTGTTCATGTGTAGCTGAGTAACTGCCAGATGAAATGCCCCTGCCTATGGGAGGAAGACCTGCACCCTCCCTTGATAAAGACCTGAAATGGAGCTTCAGGCAGGCGGAACTATTGGAGGTCCACTAGATATCAGGAACAGAGAAACAACAGCTCAGATTGACCCTGGAGAAACAGAAAAACAAGGAGAAAGACTGGGCTACACCTGATATTAGAATAAGAATTAGCTTTGGATCGTGCAAGGAAGAGAAGAGGTTGTCAGGCAGGAGGCACAGCAGTGGAATCACAAAAGAAACACAAAGCTGTAGCTTCCTGGAACAAAAAAAGGTGAAGTCCAGCACCGCGCCTCTTTTTTTGTAATCCAACCAAGCCCCACAGACCCATGAAATTTGTCATCTGTGAGTCTCAGCCTCAACATCCTCACAGGGGAGCAAAAAAGTAACAAAGCTGTGAGGCCCGTGAGCAAAATCCAACAACTGGGTAGCTAATACCTTTATTGGAGCACAACATGGTTGTTTTAAAATGCAAGTCATCAGTGTTTTCTGATCGGCATTGCAGAACTTGGGGTGAGAGAAGAAAGAAACAGAAAAGTCCAAAACTCATTCTGGCTAAATGTTGAAGCTGCAAAGATATGATAGATTTTAGAGAACTTTAATCTTGAAATAGGAGAAGCCAGCGAGAAGTGTGGTTCACCACTGAAAATAATTCCAGGGCTGAATTTGTTCCTCTTTCTGACAGGGTACCTGCAAAGCTCTCCTCTAGCGCCACATTGTTCCTCTTGTTTATCTTTCTGACAGGGTACCTGCAGATGAAGAGAAAGAGAAAGAGTGAGAGAGCGAGAGAGCTGTGTGTCATCCCCATATTAACAACAACAAACTCCAAATCTTCACATAGGTATTAAAAAGCATTGGAGAAATGGACGATCCCAGAGGAACCCATGATAGAAGTCTCAAAGAGTGGAGAACACTTCCCCAAACCGTACCATCAGGGATCGGTCCTCAAGGAAGGACTGGCACCACTGAAGGATGGAGCCCGTAACTCCCAACATCAGTAGCTGTCCCAGAAGGTTACCATGGTTGATGGTATCAAAGGTCGCAAGAAGATCCAGGAGGACCAGCAGGGTTACACTCCCCCTGTCTACCTCACTCAGGAAATCATCTTGCAGGGCGCCAATGCCATTTCAGTTCCATGGCAAAGCCTAAAACCCAATTGAAATGGAGCTAGGCTACCCGTTTCCTCTAAGAACACCTGTAACTGAGTGGCCACCACCCTCTCGATCAACTTGCCCAAGAGTGGAATATTAGCAATGGGCCTATAGATATTAAGATCATCCTTTGGGGATATTGTTGGGGCATAGACTTTAATGACAACTCTGTTAATCAGTTTTCTTCTGTTATACCCCCTATCTGTTTGTGCCATGTCTTGCCTCAGTATTAGAGACACTCTGTATTTTTATCAGTTCTTTATGGAGTAAAATATCTCAGTTTGTGGGTTGAAAATAACTTGTTCCAACTCACTTTAGTTCTCTTTGCTGGCTTGGAGAGCTCAATGGTTTAAGTCTCTGGCTGCAGATCCAGAGGTTGGGAGTTCGATTCCTGACTGTGCTTCCTGAGAGAAGAGCCAGCCTGGGTGGCCTCG
Organism: Intellagama lesueurii; assembly: GCA_037013535.1. Lineage (NCBI taxonomy): Eukaryota > Metazoa > Chordata > Lepidosauria > Squamata > Agamidae > Intellagama > Intellagama lesueurii. Next base: position 243,713,370 of record JBAJHW010000004.1, on the reverse strand, counting down.
GGCAAACTGCACAGTCCCAGGGCTCCCCTCCCAGAAGAAGGAAAGGGTAAACCACCTCTGAGTCTTCTCTACCTGGAAAACCCTGAAGAGGGTTACCATAAGTCAGAACTGACTTGACAGCATATGATGATGATGATGATTACTGTCATGGGAGATGCCTCCTACCTGCAGCCTTGACTGCTGCTTTCAAACATATTCCTTTCATCTCTGTTGTACCCCGATCTGGATAAATTTGGGATGCCAAGAGTAGAATTCTAGCCTATTGAGAGAAGTCCATCTGAGAGCCTTGACCCTGGAAGGCTAGCAAAACAGTTGTTTCTGTTGTTCCCCCCCCCCCATCTCCATGTGGAGCCGGGAGAGAATTCTGCCTAAAAACCCAGAGGAGCCATAGCTGCTGGCGAGGGTGAAGGCAAAGGGGCCACAGGGCGGATCCCACGGGAGAAGGCAGGTTCTTGCAATGGAAGCCCTGCTGTGATGGCGGATCTTGAGTCGTGACTTTTCCCGGGGAGCGCAGACGGCACAACAAGAAAGAAGAGATGTACACTCCCCTCCCAGGTGTCTCCCAAGGCCACTGCCACCGCCAACTACCTAGCCTTACCCTGCCTTCAGTGGAGAAGCTCTCGCTGAACCCACCAGAGGACCAAGGCCCCCCTGCCCAGCCCTCCTCCTGCAGCACCTGTTTCACTGCAACAAAGCACAGGGTTCAGACAAACTCTACCTTCTGTCGACTGCATGGTAGCCCTATGCCAGGAGCCCCCCCCCCCCATTCCCCAGCTCTGAGGATCAGGCCCATAGCCTGCGGTGCTACCTTTCTTGTCTCATGCTGAGTGCACATAGTGCAGCTCGCAAGAATGAGGAGCTTCAGGGATGCAAAGTGGCCGTTTGCATGTGAACGAGACACTTGTCTGCTTGGAAGCCAAGCCTGTATTTTGCCTTGATGAGAGACTCATGAGAGCTGGACCCAATCCAGGCCCATCTGGTCCAGCATCGTGTCTCCCCCAGTGGCCCCCCTGATGGACCAGGAGGAAAACTCCCAAGCAGGATGCGGCTGCAACCGCCCCCCCCCCCCGTTCTGCTCATGGCCCCCAGCAACGGGAGCGCAAAGGCACAACGCTGCCCATGAGCACACCAGAAAATGTATTCCACTGAGTGCTGTGATCGCCCCAGGAGAGATTCACCGGGTGAATCAGGAGGGGGTCTCCCTGCTGCCAAGGAGAGCGGCTTCTGTGCATTGGTGGAGAAAGGGGGAAGGGAAGATCCACCCACCCTCTGGTCCCTTTCTTTTCTAAAAAGACAAGCTTTCTGACAAGGGCTTCACAATTAAAAAGGAAACCACATTGGTATTAAATATCTTGTCAAAGTCATCAGCACACACAGATGGATTCACAGGGTCGTTCAGTTCAATCTCGGTGAGTAAAATCCTGAGCCTATGAGTAAAATCCCGGGCCGGCCGGCTGGCCAGCCTCCCCTCCCCACCCCTCTCAACGGAAGAAGGGGAAAGGAGTATCGTCAAGTTAGCCAAGACCTCAGCGTTGCTCCAGCTCTTCCTGCTCAGCTCTTGCTCACTCCACAGCCCTGTTGCTCCTGCGTTTCCTAACCCTCCGTGGTTGAGTCACGAGCCACACAGAAGTGGAGAAACCCAGCCGTGCATCCTGTGGACCGAATGGAGGGGAAGAAGGCCTCCTATACAAAAGTCCTGGTACCATCAGGAGGGAGGTGTGGGGGGGGGGGCTCTGCTCACAGTCAGCAAGGCACAAAATGAAAAGTCACTTGCCAGCAAGGAGGAGGGCCAAGGAGCGCTGGACGGACGGGGCCTTTCCCCCCCTGGCACCAAGTCTTCCAGACTCACAGAGGCCCCTCCTAATTCTAGAAGGGCAGCTGCAGGCCAGCACCCACAGCAGGTGACTTTGGAGCAGTGTTGGGCAAAGGTCCCTCTAACCCAGGGAAAGGAGCAGCACTGCCCTCTGCCCTGCTCCGCCCAGCCTCCTCATGCAGTGGTTAAACTGCACTACTGCAGCCAAGACTCTGCTCACAACCTGAGTTCCGTCCCAACAGGTTCAGGTAGCCGGCTCAAGGTCAAGTCAGCCTTCCATCCTTCCAAGGTGGATAAAATGAGTACCCAGCTCACGGGGTGTGTGTGAGGAGGATATGTAGCCTCTGTCTGTGAACCACCCAGAGAGTGTTTTAACCAATATGGGGCAGAATATAAGCAGGGCACTTTGCTTTCCTGGTAGCTCGTGGGTGCAGCCGCCAAGGACAGACGGCACCAGGGCTCCAAGTGCCTCTCCCACCAAGGGCATGGTGCAGCCGATCTGGGCAGAGGTTGGCCAGTCCAGACAAGCTTCCCCATGGGGCTGAGGGTGATGCCTGGGGGCAAGAGGCATGCCTCACCCTCTCGGCGGAGCGCCCGCTGTCCCTGACCCCTCCCTCCGAAGCGCTGCAGAAGGCACCGTGCTGCAGAGGGATCGTTTCCACACTGCCTGTCCCCAGGCGCTCTATTGCCTATGCACATGTAAAACCTGAAGGATCAAGATTTCCTGGTCAGGTTGTTTCAGTCACGAACAGCTGCAGGTGAGGGTGTGACGCCTGCGTGACACCCAGTTCCCTTTGGCCTCTCGAGCCACTCAGCAGGACTGAGGCAGCCGCCCAGGAGAGCGGCCGGGAGGCCAGCCGGGCTGAAGGAAGCGTGAGCAAGAACCCTCCTCGACCTCTTCCTCTCAGGCCTGGCTCAAGCCTGTGGAGCAATCCCACAAAAAGGGGAAAAGGAAAGGAAACCCCTTTCTCAAGCCGTGCCAGGCAACTAAAACATCTCGAAAGAAGCTGCAGAGGATGGAAGAGCGTGGCGTGTAAGCCACGTGCAAAAGCAAGGGCAGCTGGCTCAAAAGAGAGTCCGGAATCCATGTCGGAGGTGGGGAAAGGCGGGTGAGGGGGGTGCGGGGGGGGGGAGGGAAGAACCTTTGGCTTAGGCTAAGGGAGGCTTTCGTGGTAGCTCACCGTTCTCCCAAGGAGGCAAGTGGTGCATCACGTGTACAATCCACAAACTGGCCACGTGAGATGCACATGCTCAGAGGTGCCCACCTGTTCCCGCGTCCCCCGTCCTCTTCCCAATGCGGAGAAAATGGACAAAATGTGGCTCCAGGGGTGCTCAGGCTTTCGTAGGAATAGCCAGCACCAAACAAGCTATGTGACTGTTTTGCATGCGATGGTCTTGGTGGGGACCGAGAGGAGCTGCTGTTACCTTGATGGTTCGTTTGTAGGACCTGCTCTTTAGAGAGGGTGGTGGTCCAGGTGTGCTTGCCAGAGAGAGAGAGAGAGAGAGAGAGAGAAGGGTGGCCCTTGGGCCTGGTGGAGGGAGTGGGAGAACAGGCGTTCCCATCTCTGGGTGGTGCCCAAGGCCCTCAGCTCGAGAGAGGGAGCGGACGCCTTCCCAGCTGGGCCAGGAGGGCTCCTCCCGGGATGCCTGCAAACCAAGCGGCTGCTTAAGAAGGCTGCTTGTGAGTCCAGCATAGGGCCGGTCAGGAACACAGGGGTGGCTCAGTACGACTCGTTCGGATGAATGGGGAGTCCTTTGCCCTCCTGGCATTGGCCCTGCTGAGCCTTCCCACTCTTCTGGGGCCCGGGCACGCCACTGCCATAGGCCCTTCCTCGTGCCCCTTCCTTTCAAGGGAAGGCCTTCCCTTGACCCCAACTTGCCCACAGCTTGGACAAAACACTGTACTGGGGGCGCCCCACCCTTTGCCAGAAGGGGCACCTCCCTTCCGTCTCCTTGGCTGCTGTGACCAGAGGCTCAAGGAAACCCCTGACTTGAGCTGCCTGAGAAGCCCCTCCGCCCTGGCAGCCCCAGCAGTGACGGCAACCGCTGGGACGTGATGGCAGGACAGCCTGGCATCCTGCTCCTGGAGCCCTTTTGCCCAGCCAAGCTTTTTTCCAAGCCCTGCCAGCCACGGGGGGCTCCACCGAGCTCTCTTTAAAGGCGGGGAAGGCTGGTGCCACCATTTCCCTTGCACTCTCCTGGGGCTCCACAGAGACTCAGGGCAATTTTTTTGGCCCCTTGGTGAGCTGTCGGGGAAGGTGATCCACCTGCTTGCCTACTGAGCCAGTTGGGCCATCCTCCTCCTCGGGATGAGTCCCTGCACTGAAACTCTCTCGCCACATCTGCCACATCCGCCTCCCCGGCATGAAGGAGGGCCAACCACTCCGTTCTGTCCTCCTCTTGCACAAGGACGGATCTTCCAAGACAGCCGCCTTTCAGAAAAGCTGCTCCTGGAGAGACCCGTGAACCTGCCCGCCCGCCTGCTCCTCCCCTCCCTCTTGGGCTCAGGCAGAAGAGGAAGGAGAGGCCTCCCTCCCTCCCTTGGAGTTCCATATAAGAGGTGTGCAAGTCCCCTGGGAGCTTCATCCTGTCACAGGCAGCTGCCCAGAGGACCCGAGGACCCGAGAAGCAGAACATCATGGATGGTAAGGAGGAGGATTGATGATGATGATGATGATGATGATCGTTATTACTACCATTCTGACTATTCTGACTTATTTCTGTAGCACCCCCTTTGTGCACCATACCATTAATATGAACCAAACACTGAAGAGAAAGGATTAATAAGCCATTAAGAAGATTAGAAAGAGCAGCTCTATAAAAGCCCATTCAAAGCCTCGCTAAAGTCTTCACACCTTTTCTGAAAACCAAGCAAGAGGAAGGAAGGAAGGAAGGCAGATGTGACCCCAGAGGGGGAGCCTTCCACCCTTTGAGGGGACCCCAAGAAAAAGCCCCTTCCCAAGCCCCTGCCAGCCCGTCGGCAGGGTCCCCAGGAAGGCCCTTCCAGCAGTTCGTGATTACGGGGTGACTCCTTCCTTGACCGGCTCTTCCCTTCTTTCACCAACCCCAAGAGGTGTTGGCCTTCAGAGGTTAAGAAGGCACCTTAGATTGAGTCCAGAGGGCGACTGTCAAGCTGTGCCCGTCCACCTCTGGTTAGGGTTCAGCAGGGAGCACCATGCGGGGCAGCAGTTGGCCACGTGGCTGCTACCTTTCGCTTCCACAGAGGCTCCCACCACTACCACCACCACCAACAACAACAACAACAACAGTAGCTCTGCATAAAGTGCCCTGCATTAATCTAAGCCTGAGTAACTGGTCCCAACTCCTCAGACCAACTCAGGAAGGACGACAGCTCTCCCCACACCCTGAGTGGAATGGCACAAATGTAAAACACGCAAGGCCATTGGGGGGTCCGCTTACTGGAGGCACGGGGGGGGGGGGGGAGAGAGCGATCTCCCTAAAAGACATATCCTGCTCGAGCAGCCAATGCGAGGTGGGAGGCGGGTTGGGGGCGAGGGCGAGGGTAACGGGCAGGTCTCTGTTGTGACCTTCGGAAGAGCCAACGCAGCAAACAGAGACCACCTCCCCCCAAACAGGCAGAGTCCTGGCTGGTAACACCTCCATCTTATCAGCTGATTTGAGTGGGGGGTGGGCTTCTGCAAAAATGGGGGTGTGAGAGACAGCGTTTTTTCACGGACTAGCTGGGCGTCCCAACAAGCCTGTATGGAAGAACGAACCTGGCTGTAAGGAGAGACCATGTGGAATTTCCCCCCCCCTCTGCCCAGAGTGAAGCCGGGGGGGGGGGGGATGCCTCAGTTGACACTGGGGTGGGTGGAAGGCACGGCCAGGCACCCCAGATTTCCAGTGCCACATCAAATCAGCCGAAAGGGAGGACGTGGCTGACGGCCACAACGGGGGGGGGGGGAAACCGGGGATCCGGGCGCTCTCCCCAGGCGGCCCCGTCCCTGCCACACACACACCCCGCTCCCCGCACATGTCCCTCCGGGGCCTCCCCCTTCCTTGTTCCACTCACCTTTTGGAGGGGCGTACCTGGCACACCTCTGCGCGCTCCCTTTGTGCCCAGCACGAGAGAGAGAGAGAGAGAGAATGGCCTGGGGGGGGGGGGGGGGACCGCACTCTTTGTGGCGTGGAAGCGGCCGCCAGCCTCCCGCGGAGATGACAGTTGCAGGAAATGAGCCAGCAAAGCTCCGGCGGCGCTTCAGCCCCCTCCCGGGCCGGTGACCCGGGGCTGCCGGCGGGCCAAGACGCGCGGCTGCTCCCGCCCGAGCTGGAGGGGTGAAGGCGCTTTCCCGTCGGAACAGCCGCGGTGACGGACGGTGGGAGGCGGCGGCGGCGGCGGCGGCGGCGGCGCCTGCAAGCCCGCACTTGCGGGTCTGGCACCTCCGGCTCTGCCCCCACCCACCCCCCTTCCTCTGGCCATCCCCGCAGAGGTCGGGCCCTTCGGCCAAGGAGGCCACCAGACCGGGGGTGGGGGTGGGGGAAATGTGCAGGTTTGACAGAACCCAGAACAAAGTGGGATGGGGTGGGGGGTGGGGGTAGCAGGGGGCGGCTCCTTCCCTGCCCTCCAGCTCATCACCGAGCCCTGCTTTTGAGGAGCACCATCCGTCTGTGACCTCTTCGAGCGGTTGCCGGCCGTTCCCAAGCCCTGGTCTCCCAGCGCAGGGATCGGAGGGTCATAATGGGGTTCTGCTCCACATTGTAATTAGGCATTGGTAGAGATGCTTGTTCGATTCCCAGCATGGTGTCCTAGACAGAGGGATGGACTAGGACTCTGGAGAACAGGGTTCGGATCCCCACTTGGCTCTGGAAACTCACTGAGGGAGTGGAGCTTGTAAAGCCACTCCTTAAATAACTCACTTACCTTGAAAGCCCTATTAGGGACCATGCCCTGGTTTAGCAAACCCTCCTGGGTCTTCGTGTAGGGCGGGGTGAGGTGATTACCCCGAGGGAAGCCCTGCAGAGGAGCGGGGCTTCTGTTGGTCTACTCACTCTTTTACAGCTGTGCCAAAGATCGATTGGAAACTGAAGGAAAATGCCCGTGGTCACCACACTGACGCATACCAGGGCACCGAGCTGGTGGTGCGCCGAGGCCATCCCTTTGTGATCTCTTTGGACTTCAGTGGAGCTGCTCCGGCTTCAAACAGCCTCACCTTCACAGTAGAAACAGGTAAATCCACCCTTACCCTTCCTTCCTGAAGAGAAGCCGTCTCCCGGCCCCTCTCCGGGGGGGGGGCTTCCCCCTCCTTCCCTCCCGCCTCTAAACAGCCCGGAACACCTCCACCGACGGATCTCTGCGCGGAAGGAGGCCGAGGTGGGCAGCTCAGCTCGATGGGGTGCAGGTTGCTGATCACACAGCCGCTGTGTGCCTAGAAACCCCCCTCCTCGTCTTCTCCCCACACTCCCCACTTACTTTCCAGGGTCAACTTCAGCTCTGCAGGCAAAGACCAGAGTCTCGTTTGGCATCTCCAGCGCACCCAGTGATGGCTCTTGGGGGGCAGTTCAAGCCCCCTCTGCGTCTTCCAGTTCCTTGAGCTTCTCCATCTCGAGCCCAGCCAACGCGGTCATCGGGCGCTACCGGCTGGGCCTCAAGGCCGGCTCAGCTTCCTCCATCCTCGGCACTTTTGTCTTGCTGTTCAACCCTTGGCTGTCAGGTACAAAGCATGTCCCCCGCGATGAGCCCCTCTGAGCGGGGCAGCCCAGACTGGGGTGGCCTCTTCCACCTAGCCTGCCGGGAGACTTCCTTTAGACTCCTGATACACCCAGGCTATGGGGCTGGGGCGTGGAGAGCGAGGAGGAGAGGCTGGGGGTGGGAGGGCTCTGGAAGGAGCCCCAGCGTCCCTGGCCCAAGAGCAGGTAAGAAAGTCCTGCCTCTATGGGGCTGAGGTTTGCTGTGGGGCCAGGCGGACCTGTGTCAGGAGCCAGCCCCGCCAGTTCCCTGGCCAACAGCAGCCATTGCGAGATCGCCACTTCCCTCTTATGGGAGCACCTAGGAACCATGGGGGGGGGGGGGGAGGGGAGGGGAGGGGAGGGGTCAGGAAGGCCGTTGCTCCCCAACGCAGCCAAGTCTACAGCGAGCAGCTCCCTCCGATGCACGCCTCCTCTGAGCACTGCCTGGTCCCCCTCTTGGGCCAATGCTGGACGTTATTTCCAACAGCAGGGCATCTCCTCATAGGGGCAATGTTTTAGGCAACAACAACAACAACAACAACAACAACAACAACAACAACAACAACAACAACAACAACAATAATAATAATAATAATAATAATAATAATAATAATAATAATAATAATAATAATAATAATAATAATAATAATAATAATAATAATAATAATAATAGTGCTCATTTTTGCACCAACTTGTATGCAAATTGTCCTAAGTTAAGATCTGCTGCTTTATCCAAGAATATGATGCACCCGTGTTGGCTGCTGGCATGTTTCTTAACAGTCAGCTGGTCCTCGTGTGCTTCAGATGCAGCTGTTTGGGTGTGAGTGTGTGGTTGTGTGGCTGTGTGTACAGGCGGGCTTTGCTTCCCAAAAGAAAAAGGCAATGAAAGGCTTTATTGTGAGCAAATTACAGCCACCTTGAAGGGGGGACAAGAGCTCTTTCTCCAAGTCCCAGTGCAGACCTTGGGTCCCACGGTGAGCACCCTAGTTTATGGAACCAGGGAAAGGGTTAGAGTTCTCAGGTGATGAAGAAGTCTTCCCCCTCCACCCCCACCCCCACCCCCTACAGCCCTGGGGTCGGTCGGTCAGTCGGTCTGAGGAGACTCATCCCCATTTAGGTCTCACTCTCCTCCTCCCTCGCCCCCGCCCCAATTTGGTCCCAATCACTTCCCTTCCTGGGTGTGGGCGGGAATCTCTCTGCTGGAAAGACCCTGACATGCAATCCCCCGAAGGGCCTCGGCAAGGGGTGTGGGAGCCCCTCCCTCCCTCCCTCCCTCTGGGCAAACGAGGCCAGGGAGCGGCCAGGAAGGGGAGGGGGCCTCAGAACCCACCCCCACCATCCAGAGGTCCAGTTCGGCACCAACTTGTCTGTCCTTCGGCCTGCAGTGGACGAGGTGTTCCTGCCCAAAGATGCCGAGCGCCAGGAGTACGTCCTCTCCGAGTCCGGAGTGGTCTTCGTGGGCAACGCCAACAGCATCAGCCCCCGCGGCTGGGACTACGGGCAGGTAAGGGCTCGCTGTGGAGACTCCGGAGGAGTGGGCTGGGCTGGGCTAGGCTCTCCTCTTGAGCCGCCCCCCAAAAAGAGAGCAGCCTGAGCCCCCACCCAGGGTTCCTGTACTCATTGGGGCTCCGTGGCACCCTCCCCACCATGGGTGCCTCTTGCGCCACATGGCCTTGGATCGGCTGCATGTGCATGTGTTTCATTGATTTCAACCACTTTAAAGATAATGTATTACATTTATTTTATCACAAATTGCACTGGGTGACCCAGTGAGAAAGAAAGGGTAAAAAAGGCGGGGGGGTTTTTTGTAAGTAAAGACATCATAATAAATATGTTGTGGAAGACGGGAAATGACAGCTGGGCCTGAATTGTATGCTTTATGCTATTCCTCAAGTATTTTTGTGAACTTGAATGACTCCAGGACAAAGAGGATCCACGGGGGGGGGGAGCCCCTCTTCTGCACAGCTTAGGCCAAGCCTTCTTTTCAGGCAGTGAAAAGCCTGCCTGGGAGTGGGGTTTTGGTGCCTTCCTTTCTCTGAGGTAACTATGCAGATGAGAGGCTTAAACCTCTCTCCCCTCCATGCCCGCCAACCATCCCCTGCCCATAACTTCGTGGACACGCATACAGTAAGCAAGTGCCAGCCAAGGAAGCAGGGTTCCCATGGCTCTTCTGGAAAAGGAAGAGCAGAAGAGTGGGTGGCAGACACTGGAGGGCGGGAGGGAAGGAGGTCTGAAGAAGCGCTAGAGGGCCAGAGCATGATCTAGGAAAGATCAGGTCCTACTGAGAAGGTGCCCCAAGAGGAAAGACCACCCCACGAAGGGGCTGCACATGGAACCCCTTGGGAGAGAGGGGCCTCCGTCCCACCAGGCTCAACGGGGAGGTATCTCAAGGAGGTTCTCTCTGCCGCTGCTTGCCTCATACGTCCCTCTGCCCGTAGTTTCGAAAAGATATTCTGGATACCTGTCTCGCCATGCTGGACCGGAGCTTAAACCACCGCAAGGACCCAGCTACTGACCTGCGCCGCCGAAATGACCCCAAATATGTTGGACGGGTGCTCAGTGCGATGGTAAGGAAAGGCTCACCTTAGTCCACCTTTGTGGGGGGGGCCCCCGGGGGGGGCAGGCAGCCTTAGATCAAGCGACAACTGCAATGGCTCCTGCCTTGGCAGCTTCCATCCTGACCTGGGAAGGGAAGATGAAAAAGACCGAAGCCACCCGCCAGGCCAGCTGCTGCAGGGCGGGTGGGGATACCATGTCCTTGGCCCCCGAGTGCCCTCCTTCCCCAGGACTGGCACCGCTCAGGAGGCAACGTAATGGGCCCCGGGGCAGAGAGGAAGCAGCTGGGGGACCCAACCAGCTGGAAACCCTTGGGAAAGCATTCTTTAGATCTGCTCACATTTCCCAGTGATAGCCAGTATTGGATCCAGGCCACATTGAATTCCACTCATCCGGAAGGAATGAACCCAGTGAGCCCCTCGCTGGGTTGTGCGGTCCCTCTCTTGCAGAGCCTGGGTCTCTCTATGAACTGAGTCCAGCAGAGCCAGGCTGACTCCTCACTGGGAGCCAACAGAAGACCATAATTTCAGAGAACTAACTCCCACCTACCCGCAGACACTCCCCACCACCGAACGGAGTGTTCAAGCTACAGGCAGGCAAGGTCCGCCTCTCAGATTTCACGTTGGGGTGAAGGTCCATTCATGAGGCCAGAAGCAGATCCTCAAATGAATCCCAGTGACCAAAAACCCCTCCTAGGTTGGAAATCTCTCCTTTCCATGACCAGCTGGGACAAATTTTGGGTGCATTTTGTCATTCAGCAGCCCAACCCTAGAGAAACTGAATTTATCGGAGGTAGGTTTGTGTCCTGTAAAATCTAGCACCTCCAGAGAGATCTGTTTTGCTAATGAGACACTGCCTGGGTTTGCTTAATGAACAAACGGCAAAAGCTTGCTGTCTCTTCTTCTTCATCATCATCATCACCATGTGCCGTACAGTCAGTTCTGACTTATGTTGACCATTTTCATGATATTCTAGGTAGAAAATACTCAGAAGTGGTTTACCCTCCCCTTCTGGGGCTGTGCATCTTGCCCAAGGCCACCCAGGCTGGCTCTTCTCCCAGGAGGCACAGGGGGGAGCTGAGCCCCCAACTTCTGGCTCTACAGCCAGATACCTAGCTCACTGAGCAGTCCAGCCATCTTGTAATAACAATAAAATGAGCATCTGGAAAGGTCCTCCATGTGTGCCTGATGACTTGACTTTTCCCCAGGTTAACAGCAACGATGACAATGGGGTGTTGCAAGGAAACTGGAGTGGGAATTACTCGGGGGGAGCGAGCCCAGGCAGCTGGTCAGGAAGCGCTGACATCCTGCAGAAATGGAAGGCCTCCGGATTTAAACCGGTCCGGTATGGACAGTGCTGGGTCTTTGCAGGCGTGTTGAACACAGGTATGGCTTCATGGGGAGCGGGAGGGGGGAGGGATCCATTTCGGTCAGACTTGCAGCCTGGCTGCAGAACTGAGATTCCTTTGGGCAGAGGGTCTATGTCAGGGCTGGGGAGGGGGAGGGGGAGGGGGGAAATACAGCCCTTAGTGTTTCTCCAAGGCCTCTCAGTGGCTTTTGAGACCACCAGCCATGGGGCTCCTCTGGACAGTAGGGATGCTCGGTTTGGCTGGTGGCTCCTTGGCTGTCCTGGGGCTCAGAGGGAGGCTGCTTGGCTCTGACGGGCAGAGGCCACGTGGCTCCTTCTGGCCTGGGCTTTATCTCAGCCTCATCAGCACATCTGCCTCCAGGGTCTTGGGATAAGGAAGGCTCTGGAGGGTACAGGTCAGCCTCTGAAATCTGTGGGAGGGTTTGCCCCTTGGCCTCTGTGGTGGCCGCCCAGTATCCTGTCGTGTCAGCTGCAGCTCGTGTTCTCCCTGCCGGCCAGAGGGGCGACCGATGCCGCCTGTCATGGCAGCTGAGCTTCCTTCCTTTGCTGGACCCCTTGGCAGCTGAGCCTTCAGCAGAGGCCAGGTGGCCCCTTTGTGTGTCAGCGGCAGCAACCACAAAAGGGAGCAGAGTGGGCACAGCCGCCCTGGGCCTCCGAGGCCTATGGGGGTGGCAGGCCCTCCCTTGCCGCCCAGCCTGGCAGGACGGCCTTGGCGCCCACCTTCAGCAGAGGGTGTCCCAGAGGGAATGGCTGGCCAAGCAGCCCAGCTGCCCTAGGCCCCGACAAGTTCCCCCATTGGCACTCGGCCTCTCTTCCTCTTAGCCCTCCGATGCCTTGGGATGCCCGCTCGCACCATCTCCAACTTCAACTCCGCCCATGACACTGACCAAACCCTGACGATCGATGTCTACTATGATAATTCTGGAAACCCCCTGAACATCACGTCGGACAGCATCTGGTAACTCCTCTGGGCTCTTTCCATCTGTGGCACGTTGGTGGCCGCTGAGCCTTGACCGCACCAGCTGCCCTTCTGCCCAGAAGGGCAGGGCAGGCCAGCAAGGGAAATGGGGCACCACACCTCTGTCCGCTGGACAGGTGTGGGTCTTTCTTCCCTTGACCCCCATCATCTCCTTCCCCTTGCTCTGTATCTGTCTGTGTGGGTGTCTGCACGTGCATGTACACGTGACGTGTCCTCCTGTGAGAAATAAACACTTCCTGGGGGCACCAGGAGGCCTGGCTTCTTGGTGGTTCTTTGTGCCTCTGTGGACCCTGGGCTTCTGGTGGGCCAAGAGGCTCACCCAGCAAGGTCAGGCCTCCTCATCCCCCCCCTTCCCACAAACTGGGCCCCCCACCCTGGGCCCGCCTGAACGCTGACTCTGTCAGCTCCCTCAGGATAAGAGGACACAGACTGTGCCTGCTCTGCTCTTGTGGCAAGTCTCAATGCCACGCTCCCTTCTCCCTTGTAGGAACTTCCATGTGTGGAATGAAAGCTGGTTTGCTCGATCCGACCTCGGGTCCACATACAACGGGTGGCAAGTTTTGGATGCAACTCCTCAGGAGAGAAGTACAGGTACAGGACCTTCTGTAGCTGGTGGGGCGAGTGTGTGTTGGCTTGTGGGTAGCCTTGGTCGCAGGATCAAGGAAGGTCATGTGAAAAGGGGCCAGGGCAGCCCTCGAGTCCAGACCCCTGGGGCCTAGGGAGCAGAGGCTCTGCCGTGCAGATGTGACCCTCATCTCTCTGGTCTGTGCTGGGAATGGAACTCCAGACACTTCCCGAGGTGTATCTGGTTCAACTCTCAGTCTGTCCGTAGTAGCCAGCCCTGCGGATGCAGTTGGTTTCCGACCTCCATCAGCCCCAGCTAGTATGGCCAATGGCCTGGGATGCCAAGAGTGGTGGCCCAGTACCATGTGGAGGGAGGGAGGGAGGTTACCCCCTCCTGAATCCAATTAAGCCAGTCTGAATAAAATCTTCTTTGGGAGTGCGGCTGCTCAATCTCTGTGAATGCCCCAGAGTTTGGGCTGAGCAGTGCGGCTGCCATGCTCATGGATGAGCCTTGAAATCATCATTGAGGTGGCTATCTGGTAAGAGAAGGCAAGGAGCCCCTGAAGGTTTTCTCCACATGGGATGGATGGTGGCAAAACAGGAAGTGTGGTTCAGTGGGCACCATGTGAGCACCATGTGGATGGCACAGATGCCATCCACGTCCATGTTTCTGTGGTCAATGTTCTGATTCAAAGTAACTCCTAGGCATCTGGGACAAAACCATTTTCTGGTTGAATGCCCTTCCAGGTAACCTAACGTTTCCAAGATGCCAGCCTGTTTCTCTAGATGGAAGGCATAGATTTGAGTCTTGTTTGGCTTTAAATTGATTTCTCTTCTGTTGGAACACAGTCTACCATCTGAAGGCCGTTTGACTGAGTGGCAAGTTCAAGATCATCAGCATAAATAAAACTTTGGGTGTCTTGAGGAAGCGATTGGTCTTTGCTGTAGATGTTAAACAGAATAGGAGCCAGGATGCGACCCTGGGGCGGGCCTTCTTTTTTTTTCCTTTATTTTTTTTAATATTTTTTTTTTGAGAAGCTCATGGACTGTGTTGCTGCTGAAAATAAAGGAAAAAATCTGTGACTTTGCAGACAGGTCCATATTACATTAGTTAGATTATAACCTTTGGTTGGATTATAGAATCTGTGCCGGAGTACTTGATGCTGAACAAGGTCCTCGGCGGCTGAGCGTTCTGCGGAGGCTACCCTCGTGGTCTTCCTAGTTCCAAAGCTGGCCTCAATATCTTGTGCTAAATGTAGGATTTGTGCTGTACTGTTGTTCCCAGGTCTAAAAACTGGCCTGTTGTGGGACGAGGAGTGGTTTCACTACTTCCACTGGAGGACCTGCAGATTGTTCTGTCCAGGACCGTCTAAAGAGGACAAAGTAGCGAGACTCGGCTGTCATTTTTGGGAGTCTGTGGGTTCTTGGCAATTTCTCATGTCTTTTCCCAAATTTTCAGAATTCTGTGAGAGTAGAGACAATTAGTAAAGAAATCAAAGAGGCCTTTTTATTACTATGCCAAAGTGTTTTATCTGTTCTATGCTGATGAGTTGGCGCATTTTGGGCCCATGTTCCATATTTGGAATTGGAGTACAGACTGATCACGGAATAACTGAGTTGGAAGGGGGCCTCTAAGGGCCGTCGAGTCCAACCCCCTGCTCCATGCTGACTTCAGGCACTGTTTGGCTTCTAGGCTCACTGACAAGTTTCAAGTCTGGGTTATAACTGTGTTGCCATCTTTCACTATTAAAAGATGGGGACAGTGAATGCTGTCATGGATAAGGGCTACCTCGGATGTTTCCACCCGTTCTTGCTTTGCTGTTCTGTTGTTGTCATCGAGTGCATCTCCCCAGACACCCCTGTGGCACCTTCAATTCTTCAATTACAACATGTAATTTTTGCTTATGAAAATTGCCTGGGGTTTTAAAGAAAAAGGCTGCATTAGGTGATTTACAATTGGAGCGTATCATGCATTTACTCAGCTCCGCAGTTGCTCTTGGCTGTTCTCTTGCCCTTCCTCCTCCTCTTCCCTCTGGCCTCTTCCTGCCCAGGGCAGTCCTTCTGCCCAATGGCTTCTCCTTGTGCCTCGGGCATTGTGGACCTGGTTTCTCCTCTTCCACCGTCCAGGTATATTCCAGTGCGGCCCAGCTTCCCTGATAGCCATCAAGGAGGGAGATGTGGACCAGGACTACGACTGCCCATTTGTCTTCTCTGAAGTCAACGCTGACCGGGTGACCTGGACCTACGACACCAGCACCGGGGAAAAGAAGAAGATCTACGCTGAGACCAGGACCATCGGCCAGTTCACGAGCACAAAGGCTGTCGGTAGCTTTGCCCGCCAAGACGTCACCAACAACTATAAATACCCAGAAGGTATGGGGGAGAGAATGGGACAAGCAGCCTCTTCAGGCAGGGGGGGCTTTTGGGACGAAGTTTCCTGGGCCAATAAGAGGCAGAGCAGCTCCCTGACAGAGAAGACCTGAGAGTCAAGGGCCACCAAATATGTACCTGGGGAGCCAACAGGTTTTGATCATGGGAGGCAGAGCTGAGGAGGTGGTTCTGGGCTGAGATGGGGAGGGGGAAGCGCGTGACAGCAGGGGCTGGGGCTCTTGCCGCAAGGGAAGCGGGGAGGGTAGGCCCTGGCAGGCACTGCCCCTCCCGCTTTTGCACACACACACACACACACACACACACACACACACACACAACCGTCTTTCTTAGGGGAGGGGTTAGGGTGCTTTCCCTCCAGATCTCGGCCCCTTGTTTGGGGGCTGGGGGCTGAGGGGGGAGCAATCCTGTTCCCAAGCCCTAGAGAC